>JAVJHY011960351.1:0-31213 GCA_035593235.1 Phascolosoma agassizii
CGATCGCTTTGACGGCGGCCTTCTGTCCGAGGCTGCCAACCTCGCAATTGGGGGTGAGACTCTGCCCCTGACTTCACTCGACAAATGGATGCTGCAGCGATCGGTGTTGGGTCCGGTGGGTTGATAGCTGGCCATCACGGGACCCGACGGGACATCGCTCGATGAGGAATCGGCAAGATGTCATCGGATCGTGAGTAACCGGTCTCGGTAATCCGTTGGAGGTCCGGGCGATCTTGGCTTGCTCTACGCGGTTGGCCCGATGTGTCCAAATGCTCTAGATGTTGGCTGCAGGACACAGAATGGGCTTCGCCAAGGGTCATGCATGATCCAGAAATCGTAACCTCTGTCCGTCTGATGTTTGACACTCATAGCTCCGAGATCTTCAAAGCGGCGGACTTCGGCCTCAACGTCGTCCGTTTCGACGTCGAGGTGCATACTGCTCTTGTCACCCATCTCAGGCGGGGTGAGTTGGAGCAGTATGCGGACGTCCGAGTCGGGAATGATCAGGCGGCGGTACACGTGTTCGCTGCCTTCGTTGACTGGCTCCTCGGTTGCGTGAAGAGCTGCGCCCCAGAAGCGGAGCCCATCGTCGAGGTCGCCAACATCGATGACGAAGTGGCAGAGCCGACTGCGGGGGCTCACGTGCCAACCCCGCCGGTCGACTCGATGACCCAGCGTTCGTAGTCGGGGTTCGCACGGACGATCGACATAGCGACGACGTGTGGGAACTCGTAGGGGTGGCTTTCCTTCGTCGCAGCGACGATGGCATCGACGTGTCGGGCCTGGGTCCGGAGCGAGGCGATGGCCTCATCGGCCTCGCGGATCTCGCTGTCCCAGCGGTACACCGAACGAGCCTTGTCGACGATGTTGCCCGAGGCGGCCAGGCCTGTCTCAACTAGGTGGCGGGTGAGCTGAACCAGGAGCTTGGCGCGCCGAACCCGCCCCGGCCCAGATTGGGCCAGTAGCAGATGTCGCCGTTGCGGATCCGGGGCCAAATCGGTCAGCCCGTCACCGGACAGGTCCGCCAGGAGCACCGACCCGGTGCCGTCCGCGAACATCGGTACCCCGGCAAGCTGGGCCGAAGCCATCCTCGCCGAGCGAAGGGTACCAGACCAGCTGGTCGGTCTCGGTGATCAGTACGTCGGCGTGACCGTCACCGTTGAGGTCTACCAGCCGCAAGTCCGGGTGTTCCCAATCGATCTGCGGCAGGGATCGGAAGCGGCGCTGGGGTGTCCAGCCGCCGTCTGAGCGCTTGAAGAACCCTGGTGTTGGCCCGCTGAAGGTGACCAGGTCGAGGAGTCCGTCCCCGGCTAGATCAACCAGCTGGGCGCCCACACCGAGCGGGATTGAGGGTGTGGCCGGCAGCGCCTGCAGCGGCCCGTAGGTAGCGGCACCGAGCGCGGGCTTGTAGTACTAACCGCCGGCTTGCTCAGTAAGCACACCCGATATGGACTCACCGTCGAGGTCCACGAAGCGGTAGCCGTTCTCGTCGATGCCATCGGGAAGATTCCAGGCTGTCGGCGTCGAGTATGTCTACCGTCGCGGCGTGGGCGCTGGAACCGTCCCGGTCCCGGATTGTTGTGGACATCGACGCCACGATCGTGATGTGTCGGTCCGACAAACAAGACGCCGCCGGGACCTGGAAGCGGTCGTTCGGGTTCCACCCGCTGGTGGCGATGGACGCCGAACGTCGGGAGGTGCTGGCCCAGATGGTGCGGCCGGGTAACGCCGGGTCGAATACCGCTGCTGATCATGTCTTGGTGCTGGCGGCTGCCATCGACGCCCTCCCCGGGGCGGAACGGGCTGGGCATGGTTGGGACGATGACCCCGAGGCGGTGTGTTGTGAGATCGTGATCCGGGCCGATAGCGGTGGAGCAACCCACTGGCTGGCCGAAGAAGCAGCCGATCGGAACTGCCGGTTCAGTCTCGGCTACGCCATCGACGACCGGGTCCGCTTGGCGGTCGAGGCCTCGATGGCCCTCGACGAGGATGACGCCACCAACCCCGAGCGCCGGTGGGTTCCGGCCATCGAGGCCGACGGTGAAGCGCGGGACGGGGCCGAGGTGGCCGACCTCACAGACTTCGTTGACCTGTCGTCGTGGTCGGAGGGGGCCCGGCTGATCGTGCGACGAGAACGGGCCCACCCCGGAGCCCAGCTGTCATTGTTCGACGACATCGAAGGCCGCCGCCACACCGCGTTCATCACCAACCAGGACCGGCGACGCCCCCGTCCTGGAGTTGGCCCACCGCCAACGAGGCGCAGTTGAAGACGTCATCCGTGACCTCAAGGGCTGCGGCTACGCCAACTGGCCGAGCGAGGACATCGTGAACAACCAAGCCTGGGCCCTCTGCTCGGCTCTGGCGTTCAACCTGCTGTCCAGAGCCCAACGTCTCACACTCGCCGGTCGCTACCAGACCGCCACCCCCAAGACCATCCGCCACCGGCTCCTCCACATCGCGGGACGGATCACCTCCGGACGGCGGCTCCACCTCGACCAAGACTGGCCCAGGACCCTCACCCTCCTTGAAGGGATCCACAACGCCCAAACCCTCACCCGCCACGCAGCGTGACAACAACCGTCCCGGGCCCCTCACCGGGACGAAAATCGTGGCTAGCCGGTCGGCGTATCGCTACCGGTTTGCGGAGGCCGCCAATGAGACTACTGAGACCTCGATGACTTGCAGAGGTGAGCGCCGAACCCGTAACCGGCCTCTTGTTGTCGAGCTTGCTGTTGGGTTCGGTTCACCTGTACCGAGAACCCGGAGCCTCTGCCTGTTCCGCAGATAGTTCTCTGGTTGCGTGAATGCCTCTGATTCAGCGGGTTTCGGGGCACGCAGCCGGCCCCGATGTGCCCTCTGGACCCCGCTGCTGACCGCTGGGCCCCATCGCTACACGCGCGCACGGCGCGCGCAAGAACTAAGGGATCCGGCCTCCGCGACGCTGTGACCAGGCAAAACGCGTGGAGCTGAGGGGAATCGAACCCCTGACATCCTGCTTGCAAAGCAGGTGCTCTAGCCAACTGAGCTACAGCCCCGAATCTCACAACAGCGTATCGCCTCTCGAACCCGTCCGGAGCCCCGTTTGGGCCGCGGTTTGGATCACCTCGGGCTGTAGTGAGACTGCAATCGTTTGGCGGATCGAGGGGCTGGCGAGGTATCTTCCGGAGTCCGCAAGTATCTCGGAGCCGATCCACTACGTCCGTTTCACCCTTGGTTTCTCGCCTAACCCGCCTCGATCGAACGTCGACGGGGAAGGGTTCTTCCTACGGGGTCCTGCTGTTGCTCGCGGGCCTCGTTGCGTCTGCTGCGCTGGCTCGGCGCCGGACATGGCGCGGCCTCTCTGTCGCCCCCGGGGGCCCGGCGCTTGAACCGGCGACTGGTGAGGGCCTGGGTGTCGATACCCGTCCTGCCGAACTACGGGGTGACCGGGAATGTGACCCGGAATATGGTGACGTGACGCATGACCTCGGACAGCGGGAGCGGGGTGATACCCCGACCGATGCGGGTACGGCGCCAACAAGCTTGGCGGCGAGGCCACCGATGGCCCTCGCTCCCGATCCTGGGGTGGGTGAAGGGCTTGGGTCAGATGAATCGCCGACGGAGCTTGCCGAGGCCATTGACTTGGGTGCGGATCTCGACTCGACCGTTACGCAGGCTGGCGTTGGGGCGGGAGCAGCCGGATCGGCCGATGCTCATACCCCGACCGACACGCCTCTTGCCACGGCCGGAGATCTCGAGAGCCAGATCACGGTTGATCTGACCGCATCCGAGCTCGGACTCTCGGAGGCGGACTTGGAGCCCCATCCGGCGGCGCCACGGCCGCAACCGGAACCCCCGCACGAACCGAAAGCCGAATCGATTTTCGATCCTGCGCCGACACCGGAATCGCGGACCGAGCCCGGTTCGGCCCATGAGCTGGATCTCAGACATCCGCCTGACCCGACGCCGCAGGTGGAGGCGGACTTGGAGGCCGACCCTTTCGCATGGCCGACCGCGGCAGAACTGGCGCAGCACGAGAGGACCGATCTTGCGGCCCGCCCCCTGAGTCCTGCGAACCCGGTCTCGCCGACGCAGGGCGGCGCGACCCCGACCGCCGAACAGCTTCTCGGTGGTCAGTCGACGGACTCGGACGGCAAGCCGGCCGACTTCCCAAGTCTGATCGACTTTGCCTCCTCGCCCGCCGCCACCCCGCCGACGGAGCCCATCACAGACCACGGGCCCGAATCACAGGCAGCCCAGCCCATAACAGCCCAGCCCGAAACAGCGCAGCCCGAAACGACGGAACACCCAGTACAGCCCGGGCTGACTACGGAACCGCAAACACCGCAGGCCCGAGCAGGCCAGTCCGCGATCGAACAGTCGCCGTGGCCTGATCTGCCGATGCCACCGGTGACCAAGAACGCGCCGCTGATCGCACCGCCCGATGACGGCTCCGACCTCTGGGCCTCCGATCCGGCTCGGCCGTCAACTCGCATCGAGCGCCCACTCCGTCGGCGCCCGCTGCCGTCATCATCGACAGAACCCACGACGACTGGCGGCCATTCGGATGACGTGACCAATCGGCTCGACATACCGCAACCCACCTCGACGCCCGCCCGCACCCCGGATGCCGAAGAAGCCGACCCCCGGTTTGACCCGCAGGCTGCGGTCGACACACAGACCATTCCTCTTTCGGACTTGGCTGGGCCAGAGCACCAAGCGGCCTCGCTCTCAGCGGCGGCCCCGCCGGCGCCCAACCGGCAAACGGTCTGGAACAAAGATGCGCTCGGGCCCCAAACGGCAGACCAAGAGCAGGGTGGCGTCTTCTACGGCTGGATCCTGGTCGGCGCGGTGTTCTTCATCATGGCCATCTCCTCCGGGCTCGGGTTCTACAACGCCTCGGTGATCTTGGCTGCGGCTCGCATCGAACTCGATGCATCGGTCGGCGCTGTCTCCGGCGGCACTGGCCTCTTTTTTGCCATAAGCGGTCTCACCGGCTTCGTCTTCTCGAAACAGCTGGACTCGGTCGACGTTCGCTGGTTCTTCGCCATCGGTGGGCTGGTCGGCGCCATCGCCCTGGTCGGCTTGCAGTGGGTCACGTCGGTACCGCGGCTCTACATCTTCTTTGCGCTATTCGGCGTTGGCTTTTCCCTGGCCGGTCTTGTTCCCGGCACCACCCTGGTCACCCGATGGTTCGACCGGAGACGATCGGTCGCACTCTCCGTCGCCTCGGCCGGGCTCTCTGTTGGCGGCATCGTCGTGACACCGATTGCGGCCTGGTTGATCGACAAGCGTGACCTTGCCGGCGCTTCCCCCTACATGGCCGCCATGTGGATCATCGGCATCGTTCCGATCGCTCTGCTCCTGGTTCGGTCCTACCCGTCGGAGAAAGGTCTCCGACCAGACGGCGAACCCCCCGTCGACGCTGGACCAGCCCAGCAAGACCGAAACCAACCCGAAGATCAGATCGACCAGACGGCCGACGGCAACCCAGACAACGAAGTCGTCGGACTCGATTTTGTCTCCGCCCGATCGACGCGGTTCTTCGGCGCCCTCTGCGTTGCCTATGCCGTCATCTTTTTCGGCCAGGTCGGCGCCATCGCTCAGCTGTTCAACATGATCCTCGAGCGGTCCGACAATGGAACCGCCAGGCTGGCCCTCGCCACACTGGCGGCCACCAGCGTCATCGCCAGATTGGCGGGCGGCGCAATCGTGCTTCGAATTCCGACCAAGTCGTTTACCGCCATGCTCACGGTTCTCCAAGCCGGGGCGCTGGTTCTGCTGGCGCTTGCCTCGTCTGCACCGGCGCTCGTGGTCAGCTCGGCACTGTTCGGCGTCAGCATCGGCAATCTCCTGATGCTGCAACCACTCCTACTGGCTGAAGCGTTCGGCGTCCGGAACTACGGGCGTATCTACAGCTTCAACCAACTCTTCGGCACGCTCGGGGTGGCCGGAGGACCGTTTGCCCTCGGCGTCCTGCGAGACGAGTTCGACTATCGCACCGCCTTCTACGTTGCCGCCGCCGCCAGCTTGACCGGCTTTGTGTTCCTCGTCCTCGCCGGACCAACCAACAAGGTTCAGTCACTCTGGCGCCCCTCGGCGGCTTGAAGACGGGTGACTGATCCGGGGAGCAAGCCCGGTAGCCGATAACCGAGGACCAAATCCGACCTCAAAATCCGCTCGGGCGCGTACTGATCGACAAGTAGTAGGCTTATTGGCGGTGATTCTTGACAAAGATCCAAGTACTTGGACCGCCACCGAGGTTGAAACATCTCCATCGGCCTCGGGCCCGGCCCCGCACGAAGCGGCGCAGCCGGTAGTCCCCGTCGAACCCGGCATCCCTACCGGCAACTTCGTCGTTCAGAAAACCCCGACATCTTCGCCTCGCCGTCTCGCTGTTCAGGCCGTCATTGTGATCGGCGTCGCGTTGCTCGTCGGGTTGCTGGTCTTCACCATCATCCGTGCCGCGGTCGGCGCCGGTTCAGATGAGGACGCCGAGAACGACGTGATAGATGACATCGAGATAGTCGACCCCGGACCGGGCCCCGAACCTTTGGACTCTGACAGCGTCAGCCGCTCCGGTACTCGGCGTAGTTCGTCCGGCGACGAGGGGGACCCGTCGGCGGCGTTCCGAAGCGACACCGTCGAAGTGGACCCCGACGCCCCGGCCGCTCCATCGCAGGCAAGCACCACGCCGGCCGCCCAGGACTCGACCGTAGAGACCACCGTTGCGGCAACCGTTCCGCCGACAAAGCCGACCACCGTTGGCTCCTCGACAAACACGACCGCGGACCCGAACCCAACGTCGGTCACCTCGGCTCCGACACCAACATCAGCAACAACGACAGCAACCACTGCTGCCTCATCGACCGCTCCGCCAACCTCGCCGCCGACATCGCTCGACCCTCCACCGACAACGACCCCACCGCCAACGAGACCTCCACTTCCGCTTATCGCGGCACCGGGCAATGGCAGCCAACATGGCTGGGAGACGGTCACCCGATTCCGAGTCAACGCCATCACTGGAGCCGCCAAATACTGCTGGACGTTCAGCACCGGAAGCGGTCAACGCGAGGAGTGCACGAAAGCCGCCATCTACGATCTGCCGACCACGCCGGACGGGGTGCAACCGGGTCCGGTGACCGTCGACGCCGTCGCCTACTCAGCAGCCGGAGCGGTGGTGGCCCAGCAGCGGATCTCGGTCCAGATCCTCGTTGGCAATCTGCTCAGAGAGCCCGACAACGGCGACGAGTATGACGGCAACGACCGGATCAGGTTTGTCTCCCAGCGGGTGGCGTCTGCCGACCGATACTGCTGGAACCTCATCCAGGGATCAGCCAGCACCGGAGAGTTCTGCGGCCGCAGCGGTCGTGGATCGCTCCGATCAATAGACATACGGAGTCTGGGATTTGTTGAGGGCGAAGCCAAGGTCCGGGCGACCGCCTACCGCGGTTCCCAACTTGTGGCCGACCAATCAATCGCCATCGTCTTCGAGTAGACCGTCGCCGATCCCATAGAAACGACCGGACCGTGTTCCGACGAAAATGCGTCCGTCCCACACCGCCGGCGTCGACTCGATACATCCTCCGAGGTCCACTTCCCAGAGTTGCGGCGGGAGGTTGACGGCTGCTGCTGTCCCGTGATCGGTCAGATCGAATGCATGGAGCCGACCAGCACAATCGCCTTGAATCAGCGTGTCGTCGACGACCACTGGAGATGACCACAGCGGGCCGGGCAGCGAGAGCGACCACACCTCGACACCGGTAGCGGCGTCGAGACCGAGGACCCGCCCGTCATCGGTGGAAACCAGCAGCAGATCCTCGTACAGCGCAGGGGTGGCCCACACACCACCACCCAAACGGGTTGCCACGGCAACACTCCACACCAGCGGGTCATCCGACTTTGACGGATCGAGTTTGAAGACCTGCCCCAGGTCTCGGGATCTGCTGTTGCCCCGCTCGAATTCCGAGGCCACGTACAGCATGCCGTCCTCGTCGATGATGATGGAGGCATCGGTGTCATCACCGGTCCAGTAGCGGAACACCCGCTCCGGCTGTTCCCCCTTGATCAAGCCCGATAGGTCCCAACCCTGGACCAGCCCGCCGGAGTTGGTGAAGTACACAACCTGTCCGCTGACCGCCACCGAGTTCTCAATCGAGACCTGACGATCACCAATCGCATCGAGCAGCTCGCTGTCCCACCCGGCGGCCGAGAACACCACCTCCGGGTCCGCAGTCACCACCCCATCGGCGTCGAAGCCCCGATTCAATTTCACGATGTAGAAGCGGGAATTCTCACCCCCGACCAGCAGGAAGCCGTCGATGATCACGGCCGATGAATCCCAGTCATTGTTCCACAGCGTCGGATCTTCGCTGGCCGCTGATAGTCGCCACAGCTCCCTCGGCGACTCCTGATCGATGGCCACGATGTGGAAGAAGTTGTCCCTGCTGCCGGTGTAGACGAGCGGGTACCCGTCGGGGTCGACGGTGATCGAACCCTTAATAATGTCACCCGTTTCGAACCGGGGGTAGGTTACGGTCCCCGTCTCGGGATCGAAGAAGTTGACGCTTCGGTTGTAGCCCCCGATACCAACCCACCACTGGCCGTCTTCATCCCGAATACTCGACCGGGCCTCATCTTGCTCAAACCCGGCGCTGGAATCAGGCTGCTGAAAGACCGACGGCTGACCGGTCCACCCGGTGCCGCACCATTGCTTTGGCTCCCCGCCGACCGGCGAGTTCGAACAGCCGATATCGACCGACCACAGAACGGTCGGACGTTGCGGCACCGGTCCCTGTCCGTGATAGGTCCTGGTCGGGTTGCCACGAAAGGTCAGAAGTCCGTCTACCGCTCCCAGGGTTGACCATGGCAGCCCCGCTGAGCGGGGGTCAACCGAGAGCTCGCCCCCGGTATCGAGGCTGATGATCTCCCCCTGATCTGCCTGCCCGCCGCGATTTCCCAGGTCCAGTTCGGCCTCTGGTTCTGGTCCATCTGCCGCGGTTTCGATCTTGCCCGGAGAGGTTGGCTGCTCCGGACCTGCGATGGCGATGTCGAACGAGGTCTGTGAGGTTGAAATTTTGTTCTCGAAGTGGAAACTAAGCCCGAATCCGCCCAAAAAGGACAGACCGAGGATGGCTGCCGGCACCATCCAACGAGGCCAACCCCCCGCCTGTAGTTCGGATTCTCGCGACAGCACGAAACAAGTCTGCCCCAAACGGAGCGAGATCCATCGACAAGGGCCCCGTTCGAATCGGTCCGGCTTCGTCGGAGCTCCGTTACCCGACGTCGCGCTTAGTTCAAGCCGCCCTCGGCAATCATGCGTTCCAGCGTCAGATCGGGGTGGTCGGTCAGCACCCGATCCATCCAGTATTTGCTCTCGAACAGGGCCAATCTGGTGCCGTCGTCACGGCTCATGACCGACACGCCCTGCATGGCGTTCAGCTTGGCCGCGCTGGCCTCGTCGGTCTTGCGGGCGATGGTGTATTGGGTGGCGGTCAGCTCAATCGGCGCCCCGAACTCGTTTTCCAAACGATAGGTGGCAACCTCGAACTGCATAGGCCCGACCGCGGCCAGGATGGGGGCCTGGTCGCCGAGATCTTCATCCCGCAACACCTGGATGGCGCCCTCCTCGTCGAGCTGAGCAACGCCTTTTCGAAATTGCTTGAACTTGGAGGTGTCTTTGACCCGGGCCCGCATGAAGTACTCCGGGGCGAACGCCGGCAGTTCCGGAAAGCTGGCCGGTTCATCAACATAGACCGCATCGCCGACCCGAAGGTCGTTGGCGTTCACCAAACCGAGCA
Source organism: Phascolosoma agassizii (assembly GCA_035593235.1). Classification (NCBI taxonomy): domain Eukaryota; kingdom Metazoa; phylum Annelida; class Sipuncula; order Phascolosomatiformes; family Phascolosomatidae; genus Phascolosoma; species Phascolosoma agassizii. The sequence goes on from JAVJHY011960351.1 coordinate 9,780, forward strand.
CATCACCGGGGTAGGCCTCATCGGCGGTGTCACGGTCCTGGCCGAACATGGCCTGGGCGTACTTGGTCGAGAACTGCCGTTTCGTCCGCTCCGCGATGGCGGTGATGCCTCGCTCGAAGCGGCCGGAACAAACCCGGACAAAAGCGATCCTGTCTCGGTGGGCCTTGTCCATGCCGGCCTGGACTTTGAACACCAGCCCGGAAAACGGTGCGTCGAGGGCCCGACGGGAACCGTCAGCCAGCTGCCGGGGCGCGGGAGGAGGGACAAGATCGACGACGCCGTCCAGCAGGAAGCGGACTCCGAAGTTGGTGAGCGCCGATCCGAAGAACACCGGGGTTGATTCGCCGGCCAGGAACGTCTTGGTGTCGACAACCCGTCCCAGCGCATCGAGCAGCTCCGCTTCTTCGGCCGCCGCGGTCCACCATTCGCCCTCGTCGATGGCGGCCTGGGCGGCATCGACCTCTTCCTCGGGTGCGATGGTCGAACCCCGGGCCGTTCGCTCGAACCGGGTGTAGATGCCGGTACCACGGTGGATGACGCCCCGGAAATCGCCGGGGATGCCGACCGGCCAGGTCACCGGTGTCGGTTCGACCACCAGCGTCTCCTCGATCTCGTCCAGCAGCTCCAGCGGCGCCTTACCAGGACGGTCCCACTTGTTGATAAAGGTCAGGAACGGAATCTCCCGCTCCCGGCAGACCTCGAACAACTTCAGGGTCTGAGGCTCGATGCCCTTTGCCGCGTCCAAAACCATTACCGCGGCGTCGGCCGCGGCCAACACCCGATAGGTGTCCTCGGAGAAGTCCCGGTGACCGGGGGTGTCCAGGAGGTTGATGACACAGTCCCGATATTCGAACTGCAGCACGGTCGAGGTTATGGAGATGCCTCGCTGCTGCTCCAAATCCATCCAGTCAGAGGTTGCCGACCGTCGACCTTCCCGAGCCTTGACACTGCCCGCTTCCTTGCCGAGCGCGCCGCCGTACAGCAGGAACTTCTCGGTCAAGGTGGTCTTGCCCGCGTCAGGGTGGGAAATGATGGCGAAGGTACGCCTTCTTGTTGCTTCCTGGCGGGGATCGTTCACACATCAACGCTAGTTTCCTTGGCTCCTGAAACCTGTAATTTTGTGACAAGTTCTCGCCAAGGAAACTTGACGCAACGCCGAAGACGTTGCCGCTGGCGGTAACTCACTCCGCTCGAACCCGAGTTTCGGGAGCAGCCTCTGCTGACGGTGGCTGGCTACGGGCGATCAGCCGGCTGTTTCCCACTCGGCCAGCAGGCCGGGGTCGCCGATGGCTTCGATGTCCTCGGCAGCCGGATCGGCTCTGCCCCACAGCGCCAGGAGGATGGATTCGGCCGGCCCCTTGAGAGTTACCTCGGCTTGTTCCTGGCGGCCGACCACGGTCAGCCCACGAACGTCGTCCCGCACTACCCAGTCGGCCTCGGCATTCGTGCACTGAACGTGCAGGCCGGCGCTGGGCCGAACCGCTCCGTCCCGATCGAAGCGCCGGGAGAAGATCACTCGAAGGAACTCGTCGATGCCGTCGACTGCGGTTGCAGTGTCAATCGGTGTCGGCGCCTTCAGGGCCTGTTCACCATCCCAACGATGGATCACGGTCTCATGGAGTTGCCGTCTTGCCCAGAACCCAACGTTCATCGGAGCGGGAAAGAAATGCCAGGTTGGAGCCTGGGGATCCCTGGTTTCGAGAGCGGTGACCAGCGCATCGACCCCGGCGGCCAGCCACGGTGAGAGCTCGTCTTCGTCGCCGGGCATCAGCGATGCGATGACCGCGTCGTCCGGTTGTTTGACGGTTTCGATTGCAATCGTGGCCCAGCGATGGACCTCACCGACATGTCGCAACAGCTCGGCGACCGTCCACTCCGGACATGACGGCACCGGCCGATCGAGCACTGCAAATTCTGCGAGTTCTGCGAGCCGAAGCCCCTCTGCCCGCAGCCGCGCTATGCGGTCAACCATCTCCATGACGGCACGCTACCGTCGCTCGGTCCGAAGGGGCTGCTCCGGTCGCCGAGTGGCCGAGGTTTTGGCGAAGCCGAAACTCGAGGTGAGGCGAAGCCTCACACCCTGACTCACACTCTGGTTGGATTGATCTCCAGGTGGCGGCTGTTGGCGGTGAGTTCGCCGGAGGCGAAGTCGTAGAAGGGCTGCTCCGGTCGCCGAGTGGCCGATGTTTTGGCGAAGCCGAAACTCGAGGTGAGGCGAAGCCTCACACCCTGGCTCAGACCTCGAGGGGCTCTTCTCGATGGAGATCGATGATGCCCATCCGAACCGCGCTCAGCACTGCATGGGTCAGAGACTGGGCGTCGAGCTTGCGGTAGATGGCGTTGAGGTGGTTGTGGACCGTCTTGGTGGTGATGCCGAGATGACGGCCGGCCTGCTTGGTGCTCATGCCATCGGCGATGGCCTGCAGGATTTCGATCTGACGATCCGACAACAGGTCTTGGCCCGCCTCTTCGGCCTGAGCGGAATTCAGCATGGCGCCGGCCAAGGCCGGTGACAGCACGGTGTCTCCTTCGGCCACGCGCTGCACGGTCTCGCGGACCTCGGTGAACGAGGTTCCCTTACTGAGGTACGCGCTGGCTCCGGCGGCGATGGCATCGCGGGTCTTGTCGATGTCGTCGTGCATGGTCAGCACCGCAATGCGAACACTCGGTGCTTCCTCGCGGATCCGCCGGGTGGCCTCGATGCCATCCATGACCGGCATCGACAGGTCCATTAAGACAACCTGCGGCTGCAGGGCGCGCGCCAGAGCGACCGCTTCCTCGCCCGACGAAGCTTCGCCGACCACATTGTCTCCAGCTGACTCGAACGATTTACGCAGGCCCTCACGGAGAAGGGCGTGGTCGTCTGCCAGCAAAATCTTGATCATGATTCACCTATTCGGATGTTTGACTGGATTGTACGGTAATCGTAGTTCCTTGTCCCGGCTCACTTGATATGGCAAGAAGTGCTCCGACAGATGCCGCTCGTTCCCTCATACCGACCAAACCATAGGCATTTCCTCGAATGCCAAGCGTCGGATTGAAGCCACGACCGTCATCTTGTACTACCAATACCCCTCGTCCATCGGCGATTGACCAGCGAATTTGAACCTTGGTGGCGGCCGCATGTTTCTCGACGTTGGTCAAAGCCTCCTGGGCGATGCGCAGGAACTCGTTCTCTACCCGAGATGGCAGGCGGTCCGTACGGTCGGGAGTGTCAAGCGTGACCTCGACCTCGCTGCGCTTCGTAAACCGCTCAACCACTTCCAACAGGACCGTGCTGAGCGGTCGCTCGGCCGAGGTGGCGGCTCTGAGCTCCAGCAGAGTGTCGCGGAATTCCGAAACAGCGCCCTGCACGTCTTCGTGCAGTTCTTTCAGCTCGGCCGACGGCACATCCTTGTTGATCCGCTCGAGCTCCAAGGCGATGTAGGTCAGGTACTGCCCGAGCCGATCGTGTAGATCTCGGGCGATTTTGGAGCGCTCCTCGGCCGCGGCCAGCGAACGTAACCGGTTGAAAGAGCGGGCGTTGGCCAGGGTCAGGGCCAGCACGTCGGCCATACCGGTCAGCAGCTCCTGATCCCGCTCGGTGTATCGACCAGGCTCGCTGTGTTCGATGGCCAGCAGACCGGTGTCCACGTTCTGGACGATCAATCGGATGTAGAGCCCCGAGCCTTCCCGGTCGGTCCTGGTCTCGATGTCGCTGACGAGCATCGGTTTGGCCGACATGGCCGCCTCTCGGAGGATGACCGGAAGCTCTTCCTCAGTCAACTCTGGCGGCAGCTTGAAGCCGTCCTGGACCAGGGTGGAAAAAGCACCGTCCTCGTATGCCAACAGGGCCAACCGCTTGGCGTCGAACGTGTCGACCAGTTCGTTGCGGGCGGTCTGCACCACATCGGCCTGGTCCAGCGACGACGGTAGTGTCCTGGCCAGATCGTTCAAGACGCCGAGCAGATGATTGGTTTGGGTCAGGTTGTGGTGCTCATCGGCCAGGACTTTGCGTCGACCCTCACTGACCAGCAATCGGTCGAGGGCCACACCGGGCAGGATGGCCGAGCCGGCCAGGGCGGTGATGGCCAACGCCGAAGGCGCGGTGAACGAATCACCACCGAAGAAGTAGACGGCGGTCGACAGGGAACCGGCCAGGATTGCCGCCATGGCCCCGATCTGGAGGCCCCAACCGAGGGCGGCGATGGCCACGGCCAAGAACAGCGTGCCGACCAGTGGGTTGGCGAAGCCGTCCTGAAAGCCGATGGCTACGGCCAAGATGGCTACGTCGCCGAAGGCTGCAGCGATGGCGGTGGGGGAGCGGTCACCGAGTTTCAGCGGATTTATGGTCCGCCACGAGGTCACGAAGATGGCAACGGCGACGGTGCCGACGATGCGTCGATCGCCGGTGGCCGCCATCTGGCCGGCGAAGATCAGGCCGATCATCACCGCACTCCACCGCAACGCGCCGAGGATGGCGCTCAGCGAAGCCGAGACCGTCGGCCGCAGATGCAGGTCCTGGGGTGAGAGTTTCAGTGCCGCGTTCTCAGGCGCGCTCGCTCCAAAGACATTGCGCCCTGCTTCGCCGATCCGCCGCAGGATGCCGTTTTCGAGAGTTTGTTCTCCGGACACCACTCCCCCCATCGGCACAATAGTCGACGAGGTTCACTAGTTCCTCAGCCTATCGCCGGGACTGCGGAGCAGTCCCTTAGCGAGTTCCTCCGGAACTCCTGGCTGTACCGGGCTGCGCTGGAGATTGGTGTTGGTTGTCTGGTGGCGTCGGGACTGCGGAGGAGACCCTTACCGAGATTTCTGCAAATCTCGCGCACTATATGTTGCGTTTGGCTACGTAGTCGGCGAGGGACTGCAAGGCCTGCTTGGCTTCGATGGCGAAGGGGATCTCGGCCAGGACCTTGGTCGCCTCTGTAACCAGGCGGCTGATCTCCGCTTCGTTCTGCTGGACCGCTCCGGTCTGATGCAATACCTCGACGAGGGCCGAGACGTCATCGGCCGACAGATCGCTCGACCCGATCCCCGAAAGCAGCTCGGCCTGTTCCGCATCGGCGTTGGCGGTGGCGATGGCTACCAGCTCGGTCGGCTTGCCCTCCCGCAGATCGTCGCCAACCGGCTTGCCGAGCTGCGACTCGTCACCCAACACGCCGAGCGCATCATCGCGCAACTGGAAGGCTCGACCCAGCGGCCGACCGAAGTTGTCGAGTTGCTCCAGAAGCGCCGGATCGGCCGCGTCGTGCAGGCAGGCGCCAACCTGCAGTGGCCGCACGATCGTGTACAACGCCGACTTGAAGGTGGCGACTTGTCTGGCGGTGTCCAGATCCAACGCCCCGGCCGCGGCGGACCTCATATCCAGGTACTGGCCGAGGTTGAGTTCGATGCGAAGCTCATCCCAGATCTGACGGCCCCGTTCGCTGAGCCCGTCGGTGAGCTGATCGGCGTACACGTGGCCCAAGTCGCCGACCAGGATGGCCACCCCCTCACCGTACCGTCTGGCCTCACCACGCCAGCCGAGCTCGATCAACCGCTCGGCATTCTTGACGTGCACGGTCTTGGTGCCCCGCCTGGTCGCCGAGTCATCCATGATGTCGTCGTGGATGAGCGCGAAGACCTGGAGAAACTCGAACGCCGCTCCGACGTTGATCACCAGGTCCTCGGACGAAATAGGATTCTGTCTTCCGAGTAGACGGTCGGCGGAGGGATGCTCTGCTCCGCCGTTGCCCTTCCAAGCCCAGTAACAAAAGGCCGCTCGTAGCCGTTTACCCCCGCTGGTAACCATCCGGCTCAGCTCGCCAACCGCTTCACCGAGGCGAGGGTCGCGCCTGGTCCAGTGCTCGTATTGTTGATCGAGTAGCGTCGCCAGCCTCGCATCAACCCGGTGCGCCACGTCGAGCAACTGGGTTGGGGCTTGGGGGTTCTCCACTAGATTCGCCCGATCGGTTCAACAATGATCAGCATGTTCACGATGGCGACAACTTTACTGTTGGGTCTTCGGTGATCGAGCGCATCTTCAGCAACCGTGCAGGTTTGCCCCGGGTGGAACCGAGACACTAACTCTCGTCCTCCGGGTCCTCAGCAAGGTGGGCATCATCGTGTTGACCTTGCGATTCGACCGAAATCAGTTCTGCAACGACGGCATCCACATCCTTGGATACCACCTCAAGCCTGGCCCGGCAGAACCGTACGAGCTCAACGCCTCTTGCCACCCGCTCGGCCAGCAGGTCGACGTCGGTGTCTGCGCCTTCGAGTGCGTCCAGAAGCTCTTCGAGTTCCTGCAATGCTTCGCTGTAGGTCAGATCACCGAGGGAGCTGCCACTTGAGTCACCGGTCTCGGGCTCGGCGGTTTCGGTTTCATTCGTCACCGTGGATGATCCTCATTCGGTCTCGATCACAGCGTCATCTGCTGGGGTATCTCGGGGGTGCTCTGCGGTATCGGGTTGGGGGTTGTTCCCGACACGGTTTTCGATCCGGCTGGTGATCGTTCCGTCCATTGTGGTGGTTTGCAACACGGTTCCGGTGGCCACCTGGTCGATGGAGCGAACCAGCTCACCGCCTTCGGTGTGGGTGATGGTCCAACCCCGACGCAGCGCCAAGGTTGGGTCATAGGCCGAAAGCTGGGCCGAAACGGTGGCCAGGTTCTGGCCTGCTCGTTCGAGCTGGCGGGCAGGGGTACGAGCGAGCCGGCGCGAAGCGTGGGTCAACTCCAGCTCCTGTCGGTCGACGACTCGACCGGCGGCCCCGATTAGACGACTCCCGCAGCCAAACAGTCTCTGACGGGCTGAGCTGAGGTGGAGCGACGTGATGGCGGCCAGCCGCGATCCGGCAGCGTCGACCCTGATCGAGTATCGATTGACCGCGTCGATCAGCACCCCGGCGCAGGCGGTCGGAGTTTTGGCCGAGATGTTGGCCACCTCATCGGCTACCGATCGATCGGTTTCGTGGCCGACGCCGACAAGCACCGGATGTCGACATCTGGCCACTGCGGTTGCCACAGCCTCGTGGTCGAAGGCGGCCAGGTCGGTCCGGGACCCTCCACCCCGGATGACCACCACCATGTCGACATCCAGTTCGTCGGTGGTCTGGATCGCAGCGGCCAGTGTCGGCACCGCCTCCATCCCCTGGACCCTGCTGTCGAGGAGTGTGATGGCGAACGGATGGCCGCTGCGTTCGATCTCGTCGACGAAGTCATGAAACGCCGCGCTGCGGTTTGAGGTCACCAGCGCCACCCGAAGTGGGAGCGTTGGGAACGGAATGAGTTGGTTGCGTTCGAGCAGGTCGAGTTTGCGGAGCTTGTCCAGCAGCTGGGTTCTGGCCGCCACCATCTGGCCCAGCGTGAAGGCTGGATCGATCAATGACATCACCAGCTGAATCCGACCCTGCGGGGGGTAGTACGCCACCCTGCCTCGGATACGAATCTCAATCCCGTCGTGCATCCGCATCCCACCGGCCTTGCGCAGGATTCGATTGACAAGGAGTTTGGTCGACGAGAACAGCGCAACCGGTAGCACTGCGCCGGTACTGGTCCCCATCTCATCGCTGGGGTCGACCAGGTTGAAGTACACGTGTCCGTTGTTCGACCGGCTCAGGTCGGAGATCGCACCCTGGACCCAGATCTCATCGGGGAACGCGTTGCTGACGCTGTCCTCGAAGCGACGACACAGCTCACCAACCGTCAGCGTGCTGTCGGAACGAGCCCCAGCGGTGTCTGCTGTCATCGCATCGACAGAGGCTTCCGAGCGCAGTTGTTCCGGCTCCGATGGGGGCATTACTGCACGCTAACCGCTTCGGTGGGGCACCGGTCGGGTTAGGGCTGTAGCTGGTCTGCATCGAGGCTCGCCGAGGGGGTCACGCCGGGTGGGTTCTTTGGCTAGGCTGGCTCAGCCTTCGGGTGAGGTCGGCGGACTGACAGTACTGAAAGTCGGCGGACGACTCCTAAGGAATGAAGTGACAGACGCTAGGACACCGGCAAGTGGTATGGGTGCCGCCGGTAGACAGCCAGCAATGGACATGCGGTCGGGTCGACCGATCACGCTGGACGAGTTGCTCCCGACCCCGGACGTTGCCTTGCGTGGCCCCGGTTATCTTCCGCCCGACCTCTCGCCGACCGCCACGGTCGACGGTGTTGCCATCATCTTCTTCGACCCGACAACCCAGAGCCCGTACCTGGTCTTTATCAGCGAGGCCCTGGCCGGCCTGCTCGATCGTCGGGTTGACGAACTCCTCGGCCAGAGCCCGCTCGTCATGTTCCACCCCGAAGATGGCGTCTCGGACCTCAGAGACATAAGTCGGGCTCTTATCGCTGCCGAGGACAGGTCCGCTGGCGACGGAGCCGTCGAGGAGGCGGACATCGACCTGAGCGATGGGGGTTTGTATGCTCCCTCGAACCCGGCCACAGACGGCAGCACAAAACCTGGTGTTCCGATCGCCGGCCAGCTGACCGGCGACTACTACGGCGAGATCGATCTGAACGCCAGATCCGACGGCCGATCCTCGTCCCGGGAGTACTCGGCCGCCCAGTCGCTGCAGCGGGCGGATGGCTCGGCGGTCCTGGTTCACGCCACCTACACCACCGTCCCATCGATGACACCGACCGCCCCATACGTGGTGGTGCAGTACCAGGACCTCAGCCGAGCCCCGGCCGAAAGCCTGTTGGCCGATCAGGCCGCGGTGATCGGCTCGCTCAGCCGGGGCCATGAGCTTGGGCGGCTCTGTCACCAGGTGGCAACCCAGATCGAACAGGACCTGGGTGACGGCTCTCGGTGTTGGCTTGGGGCGGTCAACTCCCTTGGAGCCCTCGAGCCGGTGATCGCCGGGGACCTCCCGTTCGATCTGGTTGCCGACATCATGCAGGTCGTGGCCCAGGTAGGCTCCGAACCGTCAAAACGAATTGTGTCTGTCGACGGACTGCCGACCGATCACAGTCAGCCTCTGCGGTCTCGGGGCTTCGGCTGGCTCTGGTTCATTCCCATGGTCGACGCCACCGGAGCGTTCCGGGGCGCCATGGTGGTTGCCACCGGACAGGAACAACCCGATGACACGACCAGACGACAGCTCGACCATCTGGCCGTCGTCATGACCACCGCGGTTGAGCACGCCACCGCCGAGGCCGACATGGCCCACCAGAGCCTCCACGACCCCTTGACCCAGCTGCCGAACCGAGCGTTGATCGTCGACCGGCTCGGACAGGCCATGGCCCGCCTCGAACGTGACGGCATCGCCCTGTCGGTTCTGCTGGTCGACATCGATCGGTTCCGCACCGTCAACGACACCAGGGGAGTGGAGGTTGGCGATCAGGTCCTGCTCGAAGTGGCAGGCCGGCTGCTGGCCGCAGTACGCCTCGGTGACACCGTCGGCCGCATCAGCAGTGACCAGTATTTGGTGATGTGTGTGGCCACCACCGGTGAGCTGGATGCCGCCGCCGTCGGTCGACGAATTCTTCGATCGCTCTCCGAGCCGATCAAGGTTCAAGACGGTGAGGATCTCCACATCACCGCCTCGGTCGGTGTGGTCGTCATCGACGAGCCAGAGCTTTCCCCTGCGGTGATCATCGGCAACGCCGAGTCCGCTCTGGCCAGAGCCTCATCGGCGGGCCGGGGTCAGATGGCCATGTTCGAGGCAGACCTGCGGCGTCATGTGGTCGACCGCCACGAGACCGAGCAGGCGCTCTACCGGGCCATCACCAAGGACGAGCTGGTCATGCATTATCAGCCGCTGGTGGAGATACGGACCGGCTTCATCGTCGGCGCCGAAGCGTTGGTCCGCTGGGACCGCCCTGGCCACGGTCTGCTCTACCCGCCGTCGTTCATCCAGATCGCCGAGGAGTCCGAGCTCATCCTGCCCATGGGCAACTGGATCATCGACAGGGTCTGCGAGGACCTCGGCAGGTGGCCGAAGGCCAACGGCCGCTCGCCCATGGTCACCATCAACCTGGCAGCCAGACAGTTGGCGGTCGACACGCTGGTCCCAACCGTTGTCAGCGCCCTCCAGCGGAACGGCCTTCACCCGACGCGGGTCGGCTTCGAAATCACCGAGTCGATGGAGATTCGAGACTTGGAATCGGCCAGCATCAACCTCAACCGTCTGTCGGAGCTGGGTTGTCGGATCGCCATCGATGACTTCGGCATCGGTCACGCCACCCTGGCCTACATCCGGCAGTTTTCCATGGCCGACGCGTTGAAGATCGATCGCTCCTTCGTGGCCGGGCTGGGCAGTTCCCGTGAGGACACCGCCATCGTCAATGCGTCCATTGCGTTGGCGTCATCGCTTGGCCTGCAGGTGATCGCCGAAGGGGTTGAAAACGTTGAGCAGCTGAGGACGCTGCAGGACATGGGCTGTCGCTTCGCCCAGGGTTTCGGGCTGGCAAAGCCGCTGCCGTTCGACACGGTGCTCGAATTGTGGCACGGGTCTCGTCTCTACGAGCCGGATCGTCTCTAGTGCCTCCGCGGCTAATCCCTGCTGGCATCGGGCCAGCTCGGTACGCCGTCGTCGAGCGGGATACCCATGGTGTTCAAGAAGCCCGAGACAAGACGGTAGAAGCCTGCGCAGACCACCAATTCGACCATCTCGGCTTCGCTCCAGCGCTGAGACAAGCGGGCGTAGGTGGTGTCGCTGACACAGTCATCGCCGCATAGCTCATCGGCCATGGCGATCAGATCCCGATCGTCCTCGCTCCAGGAGTGGACGGTTCCATCATCGGAGGCCAGGGCTGCGATCTCGTCGTCGGTCAGGCCGCATCGTCGGCCGATGGTGGTGTGTTGACCGAACTCGTAGACGGCCTTGGCGTTCCAGCCGACCCGCAGGATCACGATCTCCCGTTCCCGCTCCGGCAGTAGGCCCTTGTTGAGCAGGTACCCGCCCATCAGATTGAACCGCTTGAACAGTTTGGGGTGATGAGCCAGGGCCCGGAAGATGTTGAGCGGTTCACCGTCGTTGCTGACCGCGCCACCCATGATTTGGCCAAGCTCGGATTCGGGGTCGAAATCACTTAGCAGTGGCACCCGGGGTGCGTTTGGTCGGTCGCTGCGGCTGCCGGCGGTTGCATTCTCTGTCATATGGTCTCCTGTCCGACACCAAGTATGGCCCGAGCTGCTTTTTGACCGAAAGCTCACAGTTTCTTCGGCGCGGTCTGGGCGATGGTCCAAGGCGGGGTTTAGCGTCGCTCCGTGATGAATGTGTCCGGGGGCGATTCAGGCCCGAGGTCGGGGATCGAGGCACCTCGGTGGTGGAGGCAGGACAAATGGAAGGCGTACCTGGCCATCGCCACGGCCTTTGTCACCATCGTCATGTCGAGCACCATGACCTTCGTGTTGCTGTCGGCCATCGCCGACGACTTCGGGATCACGCTGCGGGCGGTCGGATGGGTGGTGATCATCGAAGCGTTGGTGGTCAGCGCCCTGCTGCTTCCTCTCGGTGGGCTGGCCGACAGCATCGGTCGGCGGCGCATGTACCTCACCGGGCTCACAGTATTCGGAGTCGGAGCGGTGGCCACCGGGCTGTCGCAGACCTTCGCCATGTTGATCGCGGCCCGGATCGGGATGTCGATAGGCAATGCCATGGTGCAATCGGTTGGCACCGGCATGTTGGCCGCCGCTTTCCCGCCTGAAGAAAAAGGCCTGGCCATGGGAGCCCAGACCACCGCCGTCTCGGTGGGGGCGGCGTCCGGTCCGTTGATCGGCGGTCTGGCCCTCCAGGTTGTCGGCTGCCAGATCCTCTTTTTGTTATGGCGATTCCCGCCATTCTGTCGATCATGACCGGCCGGCGGTTCCTCGAAGACGACCGCCCGACCAGCTCCAGCCGCTCGTCGGACACGGATCGACCCCTCGACGGAGATGGAGACGGAGATCGAGATGGAGCAGCTGTCGTTGCCGGTGCGGTCATCTTCTGTATCGCCGTCGGTACCGCGCTGGGAGCTCAGATTTCGGGCCGCCTTTCTGATCGGGCCGGACCACGCGCTCCGTCGTTGGTCGGTCTCGGCCTACAGATACTGGTGGCTCTGGCCCTGGCCGGGTTGGACACCTCTCTGGCCGTGCTGGTTCCGGTGGCGTTTGTCTCCGGGCTCGCCGGCTCGCTGTGGAACGTCCCGAACAACGGGGCCATGATGGCTTCGGTCCCGTTCCGCAACTTTGCCGTCGTCGGCGCCTTCACCAATGTGACCAGAACCGTCGGGGGCGTGGTCGGCCAGGCCCTGGCCGCAGCGATTGTGGTGGCGGTCATGGCCGGACAGGGATTTGATATCCCGCTGAATGAGATCGCCGACAGCTCCGGCGCTGGAGGCGCCTTTCTCGACGGCTGGCGGACCGCCTATCTGGTCACTGCAACTCTGACCGGTGGGACGTTCCTGCTGGCGCTCAGATTGCCGGCGGAGCCTGTCATCACCCCCGATCGAGCGCCGACGTAGGGTCCAAAATTTCCTTGTATTCAACATCGTATTCAACATCGATGGCGAACCACGTCCATGTAATTTCGAGTAATTCGAACCTCAGTCTCGATCACCGTGGGTCACCCGGCCCATCGCCGTGTCTGATCGCTATGAGATAGTGACCGCGACGTCTAGTGCTGGTCGTTTACTTTGGGTAGTGTGTGTGCGTTGCCTCTTGATTTGAGGCAGGTTGGCTTTCAAACTAATAACAGCGGAGTACGGCCGTTTCAGTACCAGTGGTTTAACACCGGCAAACAACTTGCCAAGAGTCCGATTCCGGTTCCTTCCGGTCTGGCTCGCAGGTTCGGCCATTGGTCAATGGGAAGCGGACAGGCGCGGTGACTAGGAGATGCGGTGGGACTAACGCCAGAAGAGATCGAGGTACAGGACTTTGTCCGATCCCGTAGAGGGTTCGATCCGGACGAGGTTCGCGGTTACCTGCAACAGATCGGTCGCCGAGTTCGACAACTTGAAGTCGAGCTGAACGAGACCTGGGAGCGGGCTGAAACCGCTGAAGCCAAAGCAAACCAGACGCCGGGCGAGGTTGAGGCCGATCAGTTCGGCGCCCTCGGTGGCCGGGTGGCAGAGATGCTCCGCCTGGCTCAGGAGTCCGGAGCTGAGATTCGCGGCACGGCAGACGCCGAGGCTGAGGCGATGCTGTCGGCCTCCAGGGCTGATGCGGAGGCCATGACCACCAGGGCCGAGGCCCTGCTCGCTTCGTCAAAGGGCGAAGCGGAAACCATGATCGGCAATGCCAGGGCCGAATCGGAGACGCTGGCGGTTGAGTCACGGCTCGAGGCCGAGACCAAGCTCACAAACGCCGAGAACGAGGCCGACCACCTGGTCTCCACCGCCACCAACGAAGCGGAGGCCGTACGTTCCGCCGCCCGGGCCGAGGTGGAGTCCAAGCTGTCATCGGCAGAGACCGAGGCCAATGACCTCCGACTCAAGGCCAACAACGTCCTGTCGGACTCCAAGGCCCGGGCAGACGAGCTCTGGAATTCGGCCGAGTCCGAGGCCTTCAAACTTCGTGAGGACGGTAGGCAGGAGGCGGAGCAGATCCGCCAGAACGCTGTCACTCAGGCCAACGAGTGCAAAGAAACCGTCGAGCAGGAAGCTCACGACCATCGCCAACAGGTTGAGACCGAGGTGGCCCGCCTCCTCGACACCACAAAGAATGACTGCGAGCAGCAGATCCAAGACGCCGAGGCCGCAGCGGCTGCATTGCGAGCCGAAGCGGATCGTACCCTTACCGAGCATCAGTCCCAGGCTGAGCAGCTGGTGGCAAACGCCAGCGCCGATGCCGAGCGCACCCAGGCCGACGCCGCCGCCGAGGCGGACCGGATTCGGGCCGCGGGCAAGGCCGACGCAGAGCGTCGGGTAGCGGAGGCCGAAGCGGCTATCGAGGCTCGAAACACCGATGCCGATGCCTACGTCCTGATCAAGGAGGAAGAAGGCGACGGGTACCTCAGCACCAAGCACACCGAGGCCGACGCCTACGTCACCCTCAAGCACAAAGAGGCCGACGATTACGTCGCCGCTCGTCAGGGCGAGGTCTATAAGAACGCCGAAGAAGCCGAGCATGAGCGGGACAAGGCCCTGGCCCAGATCGGCGAGGCCCGAGCCCAAGTGGCAGATCTGCTGCAGCAGGCTCAAGCCCAGAGCGAGTTCATCCGCCTTGAAGCGGAAGAGAAGATTCGGGAAAAGGTCCGTGCTCACATCGATCAGGCCGAGCGTCGTATCGCCAGGCTCCGCATCACCGAGCAGGCCTCCAGGGAGCGCATCATCGCCGCCCAGAGCGAGCTCAACAGCGCCATCAGCCGCCTCGACTCCGAGCCGGTGCAGGAGCTTGGTGAGGGCACGCCTGATCAGGTCATCGCCGAAGCTCGCCAGCGGGTCTTGAACTCCGGTGGCGGCGGGGATATCGACCAGCTCGAGTCGGATATTGTCGAAGAGGACAACGACATCATCGATCTGGATGCCGAAGCGCAGCCGGTCGGCTCAATGGCCACATCGGTCGGCACCAGTACCGCCGCAGCCGAAGAGCAGCCGATGAGCGACGTTGACAGGGTGCTGTCGGAGCCGGCCATCGAGCCACAGAACGAGGACGCACTGTCCCGTCTGGTTCGTGAAGCGATGCAGCGGGCCGTGGAGAGCGCCCGAGGCAGCGAGTCCAACTAGGCCCGTAGCGGCCGCTGAGAGCAACCAAATATTGAGAGGGCTGGACCGGCAATTGCCTGTCCAGCCCTCACCGCGTTTGACCGGCGTTGAGGAATGCGGATCATGGTTGGATTTGTTCACCGATGCGAGACACTGAAAAATGGGTGAAGAATCCTCTACACCCATCCCAGCGGCCCCAGGCCGAGAGAAAGAGATCGTCATGGCTGGAACAAACTCGTCCCCCGGTGAGGCCTACATCGTCGCCGGGGCCCGCACCCCGATCGGCAAGCTCGCTGGAGGGCTCGCTTCCTTCTCCGCCCCTGAGCTGGGTGGTATTGCCATCAAGGCCGCCCTGGAGCGTGCAGGCGTGAAGCCGAACCAGGTGGACTTCGTCTTCATGGGTCACGTGCTGCAGGCCGGCGCCGGCCAGATCACGGCCCGCCAGGCCGCCTCCGCAGCGGGCATCCCCATGTCGATACCGTCGACCACGGTCAACAAGGTCTGCCTGTCCGGCCTCAACGCCATTCAGCTGGCAAACATGATGATCAAGACCGGTCAGGCCGACATCGTGGTGGCCGGCGGTATGGAGTCCATGACCAACGCCCCGTACCTGCTGCCGGGGGCAAGGAGCGGCTACCGGGCCGGAGACAAGACCGTCGTCGACTCCATGATGTACGACGGGCTGTTTTGCGCCTTCGACGCCTGCTCCATGGGCGAGGGAACCGAGAACTACGCATCGGCGACGACCATCACCAGGAAAGCTCAGGACCAGCTGGCCGCCCTGTCTCACGAGCGGTCGGCCGCAGCCCACAAAGAGGGACGCTTGGACGACGAGCTTGTCACGGTCGAAGCACCGGGCCCGGGCTCCGGGCGGCGCAAGGGCGACCCGGTCATCTTCGAAGTCGACGAGGGCGTCCGGCCCGGCACGACAACCGAGACCCTCGCATCACTTCGTCCTGCCTTTTCCGACTCTGGCACCATCACCGCAGGCAACGCCTCGCAGATATCGGACGGCGCTTCGGCCACGATCATCATGAGTGCGCGCAAGGCCGAGGAGCTCGGCGTCACACCGCTGGGAGAGATCGTGGCCTACGGCGAAGTGGCAGGTGACCCGTCGCTGCTCAGCAAGCCCTCGGAGGCCGCCAAGGCCGCTCTGGGCCGAGCAGGGCTGGAGGTTGGCGACATTGACCTGTGGGAGATCAACGAGGCCTTTGCCGCCGTGGTGCTCCAGAGCATGGATGACCTCGGCATCAGCACCGACATCGTCAACGTCAACGGTGGGGGCCTTGCAATGGGCCACCCCATCGGAGCCTCTGGTAACCGGCTGGCGTTGACGCTGCTGCACGAGATGCATCGTCGGGACAGCACCTTCGGCGTTGCCTGCCTCTGCGGCGGCGGTGGACAGGGCGACGCCCTGGTCCTCAAAGCGGTCAAATAGGGCTCTCCAACGGTCGCTGTACAGCGTCTTTTCTGACCCCTTGATCGTGATGGCGGCCCCGTCTGCTACAACAAGCATCTAGAAAGGGCAAGGAAAAATCCTCAAATTAGATGTAGAAATCTCTTGTCATCCGACTGTTATCTGCTGTAACCTAAAGGCAACATCGTTACGACGTTCCAGTGGCCGGTTTACCCATACCGCCCGCGCCACGGTCACTGGGGCGTCGTAGCGACGACACGTCCGGGTCGGTGTACCCTCTCCCCGCCGACCCGGTCGTCGCGCAGCCACTCAGTTCCGCTCCGTGACGAAGCCACAGCCCAATCAGGCAGGGAGAGACAACAATCAGGTAGGGAGACAACGCTCGGTCCAGATGGCCGGGTGTTTCTGGTTTTACGCCGATATCCAGTGACCAGGGTCCATCACAACCTTCGATGTTGCGGCGATTCGCAGATTTCGACGCCGCCGGTCCTGAACCAGCGCGAGGGTCTCTACGTGCCGACTTCGTTACGACCTTCGAGCGCCCGGCCGAGCGTGAGCTCGTCGGCATACTCAAGGTCACCGCCAACCGGGAGTCCGGACGCCAGTCTGCTGACCTTCACCTCGAACGGTGCCAGCACCTTCGAAGCGATGAATGAAGCGGTGGTCTCGCCTTCCAGATTGGGGTTCGTGCACAGGATCACTTCGGTGATGTCCTCGCCGGCAACCCGGAGGGCCAATTCCTTGATCTTCAACTGGTCTGGTCCGATGCCCTCAAGCGGATTCATCGAACCCAGAAGCACGTGGTACAGCCCG
The DNA here is from genome assembly GCA_035593235.1 of Phascolosoma agassizii. Classification (NCBI taxonomy): domain Eukaryota; kingdom Metazoa; phylum Annelida; class Sipuncula; order Phascolosomatiformes; family Phascolosomatidae; genus Phascolosoma; species Phascolosoma agassizii. The sequence goes on from JAVJHY011960351.1 coordinate 26,582, forward strand.
GAAAAAGCCCCGGTCTTTTCGATGGCCGAGATGTCCTTCGGCTCCTCCACCACGCACAGCAGATTCTGATTTCGTCCCGGGTTGGCACAGATGGTGCACTCCGGCCCCTCGGCGACGTTGAAGCACCGTTCGCAGAACGACACATTGTCCTTCATGGAAACCAAAGCATCGGCCAGACGTTGGGCGTCTATCTTGTCCGATTTCAGAATGTGGAACGCGATTCTCTGGGCAGACTTAGGTCCGATGCCGGGCAGCCGCCCGAGTTCATCGATCAGAACCTCGACCGGCTTTGCATAGACACTCATGAATTTTGTGGTCGGCGCTCAGGCGCCGAGCATGCCACCCAGGTTGCCGAGATCCGGGAGGTCCATGCCACCCATCGACTGTTCCTGCAGCTCGGCGACCTGTGCCGACCCGTCCCGCAGCGCGGCCAAGACGAGCTCTTCGAGCAGTTCCACGTCATCGGGGTCCACCGCATCGGGGGCGATGGAGACCTTCTTGAACTCCCCTGCCCCGCTGACCTCGATGGTCACCTTGCCGCCGCCGGCCGACCCGACGATGGTCTGGGCCGCCTGCTGCTCCTGGGCCTCGACCATCTGCTGCTGCATGGCCTGGGCTTGTTCCAACAAAGATCCGAGGTCGAATCCAGCTGCGTCGGTCATGGTGTCTCCTGCTCCGGTTGTGGCTCGATCAATGTTGAGCCGGGGAATGCCTTTGTCAATCGTTCCAACCCGTTCGCCGACTGGTCTGTGGCATCAATGAGATCTTCAACCGGTCCGACCTCTTCGTCGGGGGTGATCTCTCGAGCCAGCTTGGTCTCGATCTTTGCCGGGTCCATCGTAGGGGCAGGAGCGTTGTCGTCGACGATAACGGTCACGGTCACGGCCTGGCCGAAGTGTGAACTGAGGGTGGCCTCAATGTCCCCCTTGACCTCTTCGCAGCGATCTCGGTGGATCGGGTTGGCGGCTCCGAACATGACGGTTGCGCCCTCGACGCCGAGAACTCGTCCACCCCGGAAGCGGACTCGGACCTTTTGCTTCACCCCGTCAAGCTGCGCATCGAAGGCATCCACAACCGAGGCCATCGTCAGGGCTGCGCTGAGGTTGGCTTTGTCCTGGGGCGCCGAGGCTTTGTCCTGGGGCGCCGAGGCTTTGTCCTGGGGCGCCGAGGCTTTGTCCTGGGGCGCCGACGCTTTGTCCTGCTGGGTTGCCGAGCCCTGGTCATTCGATGGGGGAGCGGTTCCGGGTTGCTGTTCCGGCTGGGTTTGGCCGCCGCTCACAGGCTGGGGGCTTTGGTCGGCCGTGGTCTCGGTGCCAGCCGTTTCGGTAGCGGCCGGAGCATCGGCGGGCCCCTGGGCCTGCCCGCTGTGATCCGCGGGAGCTGCGGCGTCGGCTGCTGTCTGTTCCGGTTGCTCGCCGTGATCCTGGCCGGCTTTACGCTTCGACCGGGGAGACCGCGGGGCCTTGGCTGCAGTCTCCTGCAGCTTCGAGCGAGCCGCTGCCGCCGGACCGCTGGGAACCGGCGCCTCGGCACCTGTGGGATTCGCCGCCAACTCGGCCACAAGAGCGGTGAGGTCTGCGATCTGCTGTTCGAGGCTGTGAATCCGGCCTTCCAGGGCAGAGACATCGGGACCGACGGCGCTACCCGGTGGTGCGGCGGCCGGGGCCTGGGGTGACGCGGCAGCGGCTGCCTGGGCTGCAGGTGCGGGCGTGGGAGCCGCGGTTGGTCCGCCCCGGCACAACCGAAGCAGCGCGACCTCAAGCGGTACCCGAGGGTCCGGGGCCTGCCGCATCTCGACCAGCGCCTGACCGAGCGCTTCCAACGATCGGGTAAGCTTTGGCGCCCCAAGTTCATTTGCCAGTTCCTGGCTGATGGCCTGGGTGCGATCATTCAAATGACCGAGCGGTGCGCCCATCGAGGCCAGGAAGGCGTTGCGGAGGACGTCGACGGTGACCTCGCCAATAATGCGAGGCTCCTGCCCGGTCGTGAGGCCCTCTTGGACCGCGGCGATCGCCGCGTGGCCATCTCCGGCTCCGAGGGCTTTGGCCAGCGTGACCCCGACGTCCGATCCGGCGGGCACACCACCGGCGGCGGCCACCAGGTCGAGGGCGGACAGCGTGTCTCGGGCTGAGCCGCCACCCTGGGTCAGGACGTAATCAACGGCTGCTTCGTCGACGTCGAGTCCGGCGTCCTCGATGATGAAACGGACGTGATCGCCGAGTTCTTCGGCCGGGAGGAGATGAAATTCGAAGTGTTGGGTCCGGCTTCGGATGGTCGGCACCACCTTGTGGGGCTCGGTGGTGGCCAGCACGAAGACGACATGTTCCGGAGGCTCTTCCAGCGTCTTCAGCAGAGCGTTTTCCGCGCCGGGGCTGAGCATGTGCACCTCATCAAGGATGTAGACCTTGGTGCGGCCCGGAGACCCGAGATGGACCTTTGATATAAGGTCACGGATATCGTCGACCTTGTTGTGGCTGGCGGCGTCCAACTCGTGCAGGTCGAAGGACTTGCCATGTTCGATGGCGACGCAGCTGTCACACTCACCGCACGGCTCACCGTCTTGGACATTTTCGCAGTTGAGGGCCTTGGCCAGAATGCGGGCCGTCGACGTCTTGCCGGTACCCCTGGGGCCGCTGAACAGGTAGGCATGGCCCTGTCTGCCCTCTGCCACGGCGGTTTTGAGGGCTTAGGTGACATGCGCCTGCCCCCTCAGTTCCGAGAATTTCTGAGAACGGTAACGTCGGTAGAGGGACTGATAAGCCACCCGCTTGAGCCTACCTGCAGTGGTTCTACAGTGCTTCTGCAGTGCTCCCAAGGCGGACTTCTAACGGGTCCTCCCGGCGGGTTTCTTGCCGGGTTCTTGTCCATGTCCGCCGCGAATAGTTACGAATCTGATACAAAGGAACCGAGCAACGGCTGTGTCCCGGTTTCTCGGTGAGATCGGTGTCGGAGTTCGTGAAGCAATTCGCAGATGGCGTATAGGCAGTTGCCCTGGCGGGCAGAAGCGGTGGATCTATGGCCCGGCGCAGGTTTGCGGCCGGTCTTGAATCTGGCCGCGGATTCGGAAGGACTGGTCCACTCACGTGAGTCGACAAGCGCAGAACATACTGACGGGGGCGATCGCCTGTGCTGTGGCCGCCATCGCAGTGGTCACGGTGGCCTTGGCTATGGCCAGGGACAGTGAGCAGGTTGCCACCGCCCCTGTTGCACCGTTGACCAGTGATGCTTCCCAGGTCGATGCGGTTGACACCGGAAACGCCGTACCACCCAGGACCATCCCGGCCAGCCCCACAGCCTTGGCGGTGACCGCTGGCCAGCCAGCTGATTCAAGCACCACCGTCGTCGCCGAAACATCGACCACCGCCACAACGGTCGGCACCACCGCCGCCACTGCCGCGACCACTGCCCCGGCGGAGACGACGGTGACCACGGCAGCGGAGTCCGGCTCTTCCAGCTCGGTCCAGGACGGGTCACCGACCACCGACGGCTCAAGCTCCTCGACCGCGGCCACCACGACGACCAGCTCCAACGGCTCTTCCACCACCAAGGCGAGCGTCGGTCAAACCACTACCACCGCCGAAGGGACGACCACCACAACGGCTGCGACCACAACCACCTCAGCATCGACAACCACCACAACCGTTGCCACATCGACGAGCGCCGCGCCAACCACCGAGGCACCGTCGAGCGGATCGCTCAACGCCATCGAGCGTGAGATCGCCCGGCTGACGAACGAACTTCGCACCAATCCGAATGGTCCGCTGAAGCGTGAAGGCGCGGCCATCGACTGCAGCGGTCGGGTCCGGGTCGATCTGGCCAGCGGCCAGTACGAATCCATCGGGGCGGTGACCGTCAGCGAGGTCGCTTCGCTTCAGGTTGCCCGCCCCTGGTCGGCGCAAATGAGCCGTAGCAACTTCGAACATCAGCCAAACGCCGGTGTCGGTGCGCTTCAGGCGGCCGGGATATCGGTCCGGTCGGCAGGGGAGAACATCGCCTATCACAACTACCCCGACAAGGCGATGTTCCACTTCACGGGCTGGCGGGAATCCGATGGGCACTTCTGCAACATGATGAACCCGGGATTCACCCACCTTGGTATCGGCGAAGTCACGAAGTCGGACGGCATCTCCTACGCCACCCAGAACTTCTTCTCCACCAGCTGAGGTCGGTCTCACCCAGGCCGCTGCCCAGGTCGGAAAAAGCCGACAGCCGACCCGAGCGGGCCGGCTGTGGCTTTCATCATCTGTCCTCGCAAGTAGCGGCCAGGCGATCTGCGGCACTCCCTGGGTTCCGCTGAGAGCTGCTGCCTTCCGGCCCTGACTCGGTTCACAGGCCAGGGTTGCACAGGACCCGACCGCCACCTGCCAGAACAGATGATGATGTCACTTCACGTTTCTTGAACACCCCCGATTCCGACCCTGCGTCAAAATTTCGAAAGGCCCGGGAAACAAGGGTGCCCGAGAGGCACAGCTAGGTATCCTACCGAGTCCCACCAATGATTTGACGGCAACAAAACTCAAGTGGGTTTGGGCGCCGGCCGATCAAGGTTGGAACTGGAGGAGTGCGAGAGCGGCCGAATCGGCACGCTTGGAAAGCGTGTGAACCGCAAGGTTCCGTGGGTTCGAATCCCAC
>JAVJHY011961428.1:0-30839 GCA_035593235.1 Phascolosoma agassizii
CTCCTTTCTTCGATCACGGCTCTGGGCGATCGCGTCTCCCTGCTTAACCAGAACAGCGCCAGCACCAAGCTCTCCATGGTTCTTACCATGCTTTGCTTCAGCCCAGGCAATATCAAGAAATTTGGAGTGATTTACCATTGCTTATTGTTTGTACGCATTGATTTCATTACGCTAGGGTTCCTGTTAAAGATACCAGCAAATTTGGGCTAATGAAAATAAATATCGTCGATCACCCGTTAATCCTGCATAAGCTGACCTTAATGCGGCGCAAGGATACCTCAACCCGTAGCTTTCGTGAGCTGGTAAATGAAATCGCAATGCTGCTTGGCTACGAAGTAACCAGGGATCTCTCCTTAACCACAGAACCCATTGAAACGCCACTGGAAAAAATGGAAGCGCCTGTAATCGCAGGTAAAAAACTTTGCTTTGTATCTATTTTGCGTGCTGGCAATGGCCTGCTAGACGGGTTGTTACGCCTGATGCCATCGGTCCGGGTAGGACACGTGGGTCTGTACCGAGATCCCGAAACACTAGTTGCGGTAGAGTATTACTATAAAGTGCCATCCGACATTAGCGATCGACTCACCATTGTTGTCGACCCTATGCTTGCCACTGCTAATTCTGCCATTGCTGCAGTAGACCGCTTGAAGGAAGGCGGTGCGAGCCGCATGAAATTTCTTTGTCTACTGGCAGCGCCAGAAGGGGTAAAGGCATTTAATGCGGCCCATCCGGATGTGGAACTATATACCGCCGCAGTTGATCGACAACTTAATGATCATGGATATATATTGCCAGGACTTGGGGACGCCGGTGATCGAATTTATGGTACCAAATAAATTTCTCATTGAATTATTAATTTTCTAAATTCTCTAATCGACCAATGAGAGAATCAATCGGCTTTATTGGCCTTGGTAATGTTGGCGCCAAACTTGCGGGCAGCCTGCTACGCAATGGCTATTCACTGACTATAAAAGATGTAGACACGCTTCAGGAGCAACGACTGGTAGACCAAGGCGCTAATCTTGGAAACAGCGGAAAACAAATCGCTGAACAATGTGAAATTGTAATCACCTGTTTACCATCACCAGCTGTTTCAGCGGAAGTAATGGAACAAGAAAGCGGTGTATTAGCGGGACTTTCCGATGGAAAAATCTGGTTGGAAATGAGCTCCACCGATGCCGATGAAATTCGGCGAATTGGCACTAAAGTGATCGCGCTGGGTGCGATTCCATTGGACTGCCCCGTTTCCGGCGGTTGCCATCGTGCAACCACGGGCAATATTGCGATTTTTGCCGGCGGCGAGCGCGAAGCTTTTGACCGGGTGTTGCCGTTACTGACAACCGTAGGCCGAAATATATTGCATACTGGTGAACTTGGCACCGCATCAATAATGAAAGTGGCCACTAACTACCTTGCCGGGGTTCAGTTAATTTCAACAGGTGAAGCATTTATGGTTGCTAAAAAAGCCGGCGTAGATCTCGCTGTGGCCTACGAAGCAATTCGTATTTCTTCTGGAAATTCTTTCGTCCATGAAACCGAAGGACAGCTGATTCTCAATGGTAGCTACAACATCAACTTCACTATGGATCACGAAGTGAAAGATCTAACACTATTCGACGAGCTTGGCAAAAAACATGAGGTGCCGCTAGAGCTGTCTCCGCTTTGCGTAGAAATAATGCGAGATGGACTGAAACGTTATGGCCCCCGAGTCTGGTCATCCATGGTAGTAAAAAGGCTGGAAGATGCATGCCAGACAGATTTGCGTGCAGATGGGTTTCCTGCAGAACTGACTGATACCGAAACAGAAGCTAAAGGCGCTGAGGTTGTAGTGAGAAAACTAAACTGAATTAATCTGATAAATAAGACCTCACGATGGATATCATATTCTCAATTCTTTTTATCTTAGGAGCGCTATTCGCTGGGGCGATTAGTCCCGGCCCGAGTTTTGTACTAGTAGCAAGAATATCCATCGGCGTATCCAGGCAAGATGGAGTTGCTGCTTCACTAGGCATGGGGTTGGGTGGAATGATGTTGTCCATTCTTGCTCTAAGCGGGCTCCATGCCGCCTTAGTCAATGTTCCACTATTGTATTTAGCATTTAAAGTTTTTGGTGGCTTATATTTAGTCTTCCTGGCTTATCGAATATTGAACAGCGCCGATGATCCAATGCCGACTAACAAACTAAGAAACGATACTAACTCAACATTCACCAAGTCATTTTTATTAGCGCTAGTTACCCAGATTAGTAATCCCAAGGCAGCCATTATTTACGGTGGTGTATTTGCAGCGCTATTGCCAACTTCTTTCCCCACCTGGGTTTATTTTGTTCTCCCAGTCCTGATATTTGCATTAGAAACAGGTTGGTATTTGGTGGTCACATTTGTTTTATCTAGCCACGCACCTCAACGGGTCTATCTCAAATCAAAATTAAATATTGATAGAGTTAGCGGTGGCATCATGGCATTACTGGGAGGAAAACTAATTTCATCTGCATTTTTGAAGAGCTAAATGAAATCGTCTACATTATTGGAGGCTTTGATGAAGAGGCTATACATGATATCAGCGCCTATCGTTTTCATTATTGTTTGGTCATCCTCAAGTTGGGCAGGCGATATAAATATTTTTGAGTATGCCGAACCTGACAATATGGTGAAAGAGTTCACCTATGTCAGTACTACATCATCAGGTATCGAATTAGCTTCAAACTGGCAATATTCTGGCAGATTGATACAAACCCCTGTAAGTGCGAGCAATCAAGATGGGGAAGATACCCTAATTGTTAATAATAAATATTTGGACCTTCCTAGTTTTCCAACTGATTACGAAACACGATATATAAAAAGATCTGACGGATATTACACATCCAATGTCGACGAATCAGGAGCGACCACCAGACATCTCATTCTACCTATTGATTCCAAGGTTGGTTCGACTTGGTCTAAGAGTAGTTTTTGGGATACAGAGGAAATCGAGGCCATGGTTCATTTCAATACTCCGGTGGATACCTTTCAGAACTGCCTAAGAATAAAAAGAATAAATGGAGATCGAACAGAGTTAAGCAAAAAGGTTGCAGAACGACAACTTAGTATCTCAGTAATTTGCCCCAAAATAGGGCATGTGAGTACGATAATCACAAATACGATTAGCGCCATTCAATTTGAAACAGTAACAACCCTAGAGTTGATTGGAGTAAAAAAACAATAACCGTAATGTATCAGGGACTCCGCTCAAAGGCTGGTAGATTATCGGTTAATTTATACCACTGCGCCTTGTCATCAGTAAAAATATTATCCTGCGGGCGAGCTTCCGAATCATCATCCAACGCACCTAGTGGAATTACCGCGATTTTCCTTTCAGTATCAATGCGCGGCATGCCAGATCCGCATACGTCACAAAACGCGTGCATAAAAAACCGCGCATCTGGCACCTTGTAGAATTTTATGTGATTTTCACCTTTGACTATTGTTACGCCATCACTGGAAGTAAATCCATTGGTCGTAAACGCTGCTGATCGAGCACGCCTGCATCGCGAACAGTGACAGTTGTGGACCACTTTGAACGGCTCAGTGACATGGAATACAACGGCTTCACATAAACAGCTCCCCCTTACTACACCCTCTGAACTAGGCGCTAATCGTTTTTCATCAATCTCCGGCAGATTTTCAGATTCTGGATAAGCCGAGCATTGGGGCAGATTGTCTGTAATTTCATGCCAAGGCGCCATATGATCAACGAATATGTGACTATCTACTGGCGGGCCATCGTCATGGGAACCAGCAGGAACATAGGTCGTGTCACCACTTTCATTTGTGTATGGCAACACAGATCCGCAAGTGGTACAAAAAAATCGCCGCAATCCAGGAGATGATTGAAAACTGCTTATATTGTCCTGTGTACGTGTCCATTCGAATTGATTTGATGACATAAAATAGTAGGTGGCGAACGCCGCACCGTGCGCTTTTCTACACATTTTACAGTGGCAATGGTAGGCAGCGTTCGGTAATCCACTAATTCTCCAGCTAATGTTACCGCACAAACATTGACCATCACTCATCATCAGTTCCTCAGTACTTTTTGTCAAATTCAAATCCTAACAACAATATTGCCAACATGGCTTTTTTTCTGAAATAGCTGTTGGGCTTTAGCCAAATCTCGGAGTGCGAAGGTCTGTGCTAATAACGGTTTTAGTTTTTTCTCTGAAATTAAATTGACAATCCGCTGCATTGTGCCAGGCGGTACGATAGTTGCACCCGTCAATTGCAAATCCTTATACACCAGCTGACGCAAATCAAATTCCACCTGGGGTCCCGAGATCGCGCCGGATGTTGAATAGCGACCGCCTTGGCGTAATGCGTTAATCAATGGCATAAACATTGTTCCACCCACCACATCCAGCGCCACATCAATCGGTTCGTTGGCAGCGTCCTGGATAGTGGATTCAAGATCTTCGGTATTTCGATCCAGTACTTTGTCGGCACCAAGTTGATACAACTTATCCGCCTTAGTAGTAGACGCAATGGCAATAACTCTAGTACCGCGCAATTTGCAAAGCTGGATTGCAGCGGACCCTACCCCGCCTGACGCACCGCTAATCACAACCACTTCGCCGGGTTTTAGTCCAGTGCGAGAAACAAGGTTTTCTGCAGTGGTATAGGCACAGGGAAAAGTCGCTAGCTCCGCATCTGATAATGAACTATGAACGGCGATGGCGTTTTCAGCTCGAACTGTGGTGAACTCGGCATAGCCACCATCGCACTCCGAACCAAAGTAGAGCGAACGACCGGGATCCATCCAGTCCCCGGTGGCCAACAACCAGGGGTCAATCATCACGCGTTCTCCGATTCGCTCTTTACTAATGCCGCTACCCACCGCAGAAATCACCCCGGCTACATCCGCGCCTTGAATTCGGGGAAAGGTAATAGTGCTATTTCCCCAGCTTCCATCACCGTCCTTTGCACTGGCAAAACCTGTTTCAACACCTTGGTTAGTGATACCTTGTTGCACTGATTTGGAATACCAGGCGGTGCGGGTATTGATGTCCGTATTATTCAATCCACAAGCGCCAACTCGAATTTGTACCTCACCTTGACCTGGTTCAGGGGTTGGCCAGTCTTCATGGTATTCGAGCTTATCTATTCCACCGTGACCGGTTAGTACCACGGCTTTCATCAAGAATTTGATTCCATAGAGTTGATAATTAATTGGGCAAATCGTTGTTGTACTGGATCCCAATAGGGAGATAAAACGCCACCATCAAACCCTTCGGAAGAACGTCCCGCCTGCATCCGCTCAATCACTCCAATATCTTCCTGATTTAGATCATGCCAATTTTTAATCACAATATTTCTGGCTTCTTCGTACTCAGGCTGATCAGCTCCTTCATTGATAAAGTACAAAGCAATAGACTCCATTGATCGAGTAGCGGATAGTGGCGTTGCAATGAACACATCCACCTGATCTGGAAACACTTCGAATGAGAAATTTGGGAACAACACAAACCAGTCTCCCCGTTTTTGTTTCTCCTTACTGAGATTTGGAAAATAGGGCAGACCTTCCCCTCTTGCTGGGTCGGTTTTTTCAAACTGGTAACCACAGTACAAAACATGCTGTTCAAAAGTCGGTGGGGTTCGTTGTTCCATGTTCACAAATGAATTCAGCCATGGATGGCAGGAAAACACATGATAGGGCTCAATAAAGTTTTCCAATGCCAACTTCCAATTCGCATTGATCTCAAAATTCAGTTTGCTCGAAAACTTTAATGCCGAAAAATCATATCCCTGAATTTTATCTTCAATTATTTTTATATGCTCCACAAACGAGCCGGCATGACCATCGATATTTACGAACACCCAGTCATGCCAGGTCGCTGACTGGATTTCCACGAGGTTCGAACGATGGCAGGCATCATGGTTAATATCGTGCTTCCCGCCACCGTAAAAATGTGGTCTAGCCATCAATTGACCTTCTAGAGAATAGCTCCAGGAATGATTTGGGCAGACAAATGTTTTTTTACCGCTGACTGGCGTCGTAACCAGCTTGGCACCGCGATGGCGGCACACGTTATGAAAAGCTCGAATCTGCTGATCCTCGCCGCGCACAAATACCAGCGGTTGACCTGCCACCTCGAGAGGTTGCATGTCACCAATATCAGGAATTTGATGGGCAAAGGTCGCAAAAACCCAGTTGTTGCGAAAAACAGTTTGCTGCTCGAACTCGTAAAACGCCTGGCTTGTATACGCTGCATTGGGTAGGGCAGAACCCGATTCGGTTGGCGCCGCAATTCGTTTACGCCGATCACTGTCAATGAATTCTTCAAGTGTGACATTTTGAATTTGTTTATTCATCGGATGTTGAACTCAGCTCACTAGTTGTTTAAGAATAATATTGCGCCATTTTTTCACTATCTATTCTAGAATAGCAAGATAAATTATGGTATTCCCCAAACCCATGTTTGACAGACTACTCGAACCCATTGAGTTAGGACCGTGCAAAATCAGGAATCGGATTTTCAACCCGCCCCATGGCACCTCCCTGGGACATCGGGGCATGGTTACGGACGAGATGATTGCCTATCACCAGACCCGCGCCAAAGGCGGAGCTGGACTGATCGTGATAGAAGGCATGACTCTGCACCCAAGTTATGGGTTTGAAGACTCTTTTATCTATGCTGGGGATGACAAGGTTATCGCAGGATTGAAAAAATTGAGCAAGGCTTGTGGTGAAATGGATACCCCTGTATTTGGCCAATTATTTCATGCCGGCCGTGCGGTACGACTCAGTCATGACGGATCGAGACCGGTCACTTATTCTGCTTCTGATATTCCCGACGAACGCTACCGGGTGGTTCCTGTACCAATGTCGGAACAAATGATATGGGAAATGATTAACAGCTATATCCAGGCAGCAAGCCGACTTGGGGAAGCAGGCCTCGACGGAGTTGAGATTTTAGCGAGCATGGGATACCTGATTGCACAGTTTTTAAACCCCCATACCAATCAGCGGACCGACGACTTCGGTGGCAATTTTGAAAATCGCTTGCGATTTTTAAGAGAGATTGTTAGCGGCTGCAGAAAAGTAATTGGTGCCAGTAAGACCCTGGGAATTCGCATAACCCTGGATGAAAAAACCGAAAACAGCGTCGACCACAGTGAGATGATTAGGGTGTGTCAGGCTCTGGAACAGGACAATTGCCTGGATTACTTCAGTGTCATTTCAGGTTCTTCTGCAACTCCTGGAGGCTGGGTACATGTGTTCCCGCCCATGGCAGTACCCCATGCATTTGTCGCCGATGACGCGGCAAAATTAAAGCAGGTCGTCAACAAACCAGTATTAGTAGCAGGCAGAATTAATCAACCCCAGGTCGCCGAAGAAATTGTGAGTAGCGGCAAAGCCGATATGGTGGGAATGGTTCGCGCACTTATTGCTGATCCAGAATTTGTCAATAAATTTACCGCCGGCAAAGCCGACACCATTCGAGCATGCGTGGGGTGCAATCAGGCCTGTGTCGGTCACCGTTTGGCCCATCACATTGTTTCATGCATTCAGAACCCGGCCAGCGGTCGAGAGCATAAGTATCGGCAACTTCAGCCAAGTAGAAATCGCAAGAAGCTTGTGGTGATCGGCGGCGGCCCCGGTGGAATGCGCGCAGCCACCACTGCAGCAAACAGTGGTCATCAAGTGACATTACTTGAAAAAACAAACTCTCTTGGCGGTCAGGTCCGGCTGGCGGAAAAACTGCCAGGTCGTGCCGAATTTGGCGGTGTGACCACCAACTTGATAAGTGAAATGCAAAACCAGTCCATTGATTTGCGCATGCAAACTGATATAACCCCCACGCTGCTGCAGGAACTCAAACCCGATGCCGTCATCATTGCTGCGGGCGCTTTGCCGCGACTACATGAGGTGGAACAATGCGACATCAAATTGATGGATAGCTGGTCTGCCATTGAGGGGAAAGACTCAATTGGTCAAAGAGTGGCTATTGCGGACTGGTCCTGTGACTGGACTGCCCTTGGTATTGCACAAAAGCTGGCGGCGAGTGGACACCATGTTCGTCTATATTCCAGCGGTAGCGTCGCCGGGGAGTCAATTCAGGGCATTGTCAGGGATCAATGGATTGGTGAATTGCACAGGCTTGGTGTTGAAATGATTCCTTTCGCCCGATTTTATGGCGCCATTGACGATTCTGCCTTTTTCCAACATACAACCAGTGATGAAGCCATAAATTGTGAAGGCGTTGACACCATTATTAGTTGCTTCGCACCCCGCAGTGTTTCGGGGTTTGACTGGATCCGTGAATCAATAATATCATATTGTAGTGACCCTCAGGTGTTCACCATTGGGGACGCAATGGCGCCGCGAACAGTGGAGGAAGCCATACTTGAGGGGCACGAAATAGCAGCCGCCTTGTAACGCCAATTGGAGTCGAAACATGCAGCTTTTATCAGGCAATGTTGGTAGCAGTGAACTAGTCATCAAATGGGCAGAACAGTCTGAAGCCTTATTTCATGCAATCTGGTTAAGGGATAATTGTAGCTGCGCACAATGTGGCGATCCCGCTATTGGCCGCCGAACACTGCGATTAAGCGATCTCGAGTTGGATGTAACAGTTAAGGATATTGACATTCTGAATTCAAAAGGACAAGACGAATTACACATAACCTGGTCTGACCAGCATCAGAGCGTTTTCCCTGAAAGCTGGTTACGAACCCATCGATATGACAAGTCTGCGTTGGATACTCCAGAGAGCATTGCAATTCTTTGGACCGACGATTTTCGCGCTAATCTACCTGTATTTGAGTATTCGGACATAATCGGAAAATCAGAGAGTCTGTTGAAATTGCTTATTACGATTCGAGACCATGGTCTATGCTTAATCGAAAACTCGCCGGCCGAAGCGGGAGTATTGGAGGACTTCGCACTTCGTGTCGGTTATCCTCAGGAAAGTAACTTTGGCCGCATTCAGGATCTCGTTGTAGATAAAGGCAAGCGCAGTATTGCCAATGATGTTACCGAACTAAAACCCCATACGGACGAACCCTATCGTGCATCTCCACCAGGCATATTAATGTTTCATTGCATAGAAACTGACATTCACGGACAGGGACAATCTATTTTTCTGGATGGTTTTGCGGCCGCAGAAGGTTTAAGGCAGGAGGATGAAGAGGGGTTTAACGCATTGTGCAAACATAACCAGAGTTTCAGACGACACTTCGAAGGAGAGGTAGATTTAATAACAGCGTTTCCGACTATCAGCGTTGATTCTGCGGGCAATATTTGCGGCGTGCGTATTAACGATCGAGTTGCAGCTCCTCCAAGAATTGATCCTCAGGCGGTTCCAGTTTATTACAAAGCAATGCGACGATTGTTACAACTCTGCGAGGAGGAAAACCGACTCGCAAAACACACCTTACGCCCCGGGGATATTGTGGCTTTTGATAACCACCGAATATTGCATGGGCGAACGCGACTAACGTTGAATGGACGTAGATGGTTGCAATGGGCACAAATAGACAGGGGGGATTTTCATAGCACACTGCGAATACTCGCTGACAAGCTGAATATCAACCGCAGCATTTTGCCCTTCCCCAGAGGCGCCTATGGGTAGCGCACCTTTGAATTGAACGTTCTTGTAGTAACCGGTGCAAGTCGTGGAATTGGAGCAGAAATTGCGCGTCAGGCGGGCCGAGAAGGGTATGCGGTCTGCGTAAACTATTCAGCATCATCTGAACTGGCTAATGCTGTAGTAAGTTCTATTGAAGCAGCAGGTGGAAAAGCGATTGCGGTGCAGGCAAACGTCGAAAATGAACAAGAGGTTGAACGAATGTTTACAACTGTTGATCAAGAACTCGGTCAAGTCACGGCACTGATCAACAATGCAGGAATTAACGGTGGTGGCAGCCGTGTCGATAATCTGGACGTGGCGATCGCCCGCCGCCTGTTTGATGTCAATATTCTCGGCAGCTTTATTTGCGCAAAACACGCTATTCGACGTATGGCGAATCGATATGGTGGACGGGGGGGTGCCATCGTTAACCTCTCGTCCGCCGCTTCTAAACATGGCGGACCATTCACCTACGTGGAATACGCATCATCCAAAGGTGCCATTGACACTTTCACAATCGGTCTTGCCAAAGAACAAGCTGCTGAAGGTATTCGGGTCAACACCCTGCGTCCCGGTGCCACCATGACTGAACTCAGTGTGCAGTGGGCCAAGGACAATCCTGAATGGATGGACTGGGTGATGCAACAGGTACCATTGAAACGACCCGCTGAGATGGCAGAAATAGCGCGGGCCGCATTGTTTTTAATTTCTGACGATGCTTCCTTCGTTACCGGTGCCGTTCTTGATGCAAATGGTGGGTGGGTAAATCCTTGAAACTGAAAACGTAGGGTTTTCACCATTTACATAACGTCTGATTTTCCACTGTAGGACAAGGTGGAAACCGCGTACCAAGCACCTCAGATAACTCCTCAACAACAGCTATGTGCTGAATTTCTGAAAAAACATTATTCCGCTCATGAGGATCGTTTTCCAAATCAAATAACTCTCCCCATTGAGGGCGTTCCGGATACAAGGTAAGGCGCCATTTAGCCGTCTGCACAGTCTGGTTATAAAGTTCTTGCCGTACCGTAGGATGATACTCGCCAAAATTGTATTGGCGAATTTCTGCGGATTCACCAGACAAAAGTGGTCCCATGCTTGCGCCATCAAATTTAACCTCAGCAAAATCTAATCCTGCAAAATTTATCAAGGTTGGCGCTAAATCGATATGGTTGGTCAGACTATGAATCGTCTGTCCGGAATCAATACCAGGCCCCTTGATTAACATAGATACTTCGGTTAACTGGCGATAGGAAGGTGGTCCTTTATGCAATAACCCATGGTCACCGAGTAGCTCACCATGATCCGAAGTAAAAATAATATAGGTATTTTCTTCCTCGCCACTCTTGGCCACCGCATCGAGTACGCGTCCCACACCATCGTCAATCATTTCGATCATCGCATAAGTATAGGCAATGGCCTTTTGCATGGAAGCATTGCTTATGTTATCGGTAGTAATCATTGAACCCGCTTCAAGATCGGTGCGACCGGCCCAATAGAGCTCACGAAAACCCTCACCTGTGGGATAGAGTTCGGTATGGTATGGCGGCATTTTGCTTCGTTCATCGGGAGCCACAATAGGTAAAGGCATATCCTTCCAATCCCATTTATCTGCATATTCTGCAGGAGGATCAAATGGATGATGTGGATCTGGATAGGAAATAAATAAAAAGAATGGCTGATCAGACTCCTTCGACTGCTTTAGAAAGTCCACAGAACGGTCGGTAATCCAGGTATTGTAGTGATGATCAACCGGCATTGCCGACGACCATATTTCGTCCAAGTCCTCAGGTATAACATGGGCCGAGTTGGCCGGCTCAAGCAAATGTAATGATTCAGGATGATGATTCTTTAACCAATTCGCATAGTGGCCAGCAATAAATGCAGTGTCCGATTCTCCTAACAACAAGTCTAAAGTTTGATAACCGTAGAATGGCCCATTCCAGCTATCCGATTCAGGTCGTTTCCAATATGCTCGGGAATCGGGCATTTCCAGATGGTCCGCTGCCAGTATGGGCTGTAGATGTTGCTTGCCCACGCTATGGGTACGATACCCTGCCCCAGATAAAATACCGGTCAGTGTGGGCACTTGCTGTGGAAGCGCCATACCATTGGTAATCAGTTGGTGATGCCTAGGATACAAACCGGTTAGCATGGTTGCACGGCTCGGAGAGCAGATTTGCATTGGCGTGATATGGCGCGCAAATCGCGCACCAAGTTTTGCAATTGAATCAATATTTGGTGAACGGGCAATTTTGTTGCCGCAACATCCAAGGCTGTCGGAACGCTGTTGATCCGTACATATAACAATAAAGTTTGGTTTCGTCATTTTTCTATAATTCCGGTTTATGGTAGCCACCGGTCAGGGTTTCAATCCACTTTGCTACGGCAAGTACGATATCTTCTCTCCATGGTGCAGCGATAATCTGAACTCCCACAGGTAAGTTACCATCAATACTGGTTCCAGCACGCACCACTGCGCCTGGCCAGCCTAATAAGTTATGAATGGTGACATGACTCCATTGTTCATGGCTTTCTCCGCGACTGGCGCCATGAGGTCGAGCAAGATGTCTGGAAGCAGGACAAAGGATAACGTCATAGGACTGCATAAATCCAAGTGCTTGGCTACGAACCTGATCAATTGCTTCCAATAATGCAGCACTCACCGTAGCGTCTGCGGCGAATCCGGATGACTGTAAATACACTTGCAAATCAGGGCCAGGAACTGCAGTACCATATTCTTTTAATAGCCGTCTTACAAAGTGTGCGGTAACGGATTGGCGCAATTCATTAAGGTATTCCGATAACTTTGCAATTCCCGGCATTACCTGTAGTTCCACGATTGCGCCTTCTTGCTCCAGCAACATTGCAGTTTGATTCACAACTCTTTCCACGTCGGGGCAAACTGAAACCAAACCGTTATTCGTATAAAAAGCAATTCGCAAGGTTTTTGGGTCAATTTTATCGGGAGACCGCCAGGGCATGAATACAACATGGGGGTCGATTCCATCTGGGCCCCGAATCAGTTCCAGGCCCATTTCCAAATCTTCAACGAAACGAGCAATTGGTCCTATTTGGGTTAGGCAATCCAGTATGCCGGTACAGTGGGGAATAACATGACCCAAACGTGAAGTAGTTCCAGATGTTGGTTTGATTCCTGCTACACCACAAAAATGGGCAGGCTCCCGAATACTACCGCCGGTATCTGAGCCAAGCTCCAACGCTGACGCCCCTGCAGCAATAATCGCTACCGAGCCGCCACTACTGCCTCCGGGACTGCAATCCAATGCATATGGATTGCTGGTTCGGCCATAAATTAAATTTTCCGTTTCTCCACTCAAGGTTAATTCTGGCGTATTGGTTTTTGCTACTATCACCGCCCCGGCATTTACCAGGCGTTTCACCACAGTTGCATCCTCAAGCGGGACATGGTTTTTTCGTCCCATGGTGCCGCCTGTGGAAATTATTCCAGCGGTATCCAGTGAGTCCTTAATGCTGATTGGCACGCCATGTAGTGGGCCGACAAAATCGCCTTTGGCGGCCATCTGATCGAGTAAACCTGCTCTTTCACGGGCTTTAGACCGGTTAATTTGAACTGCCGCATTAATGACCGGATTTACTTGTTGCAAACGTGCAAGACAAACATCTACCGCTTCCAACGCACTAATCTTTCTGTTACGAATCTCAGTGGCAATTTGCTTTGCAGACCAGAATAAAAAATCACAGTTATCGTTCATAGCTCCAATCGTCGATCAAAACTTGCATTACTCATGCATTCCACAGAATTCTCTCCGATCAATAATTGCTGCTCTAGTTTCACTCCTTGTTTGGTAACTTCAGAGCCAATATAACTTTCTATACATATCACCATACCAGGTTCAATTACGCCATGAAGTGGATACTTCTTACCTTTTTCTTTGTATGGAATATTCGAACGCTCTCCCGACATGCCTAACCCATGGCCAATACAATAATAACAACTGGCCTGATACTCCTGTGGGACGGACCAAGCCTGTTCAGCAATTTCTTGGTAGGACTTACCTGATTGAATAATCGAAATATTATGTTCCAGTTGCTCGCTGGCCTTTGCATTGAGTAATTTTTCCTCGGATGTCGGTTTTACATCACCGCAAACATAAGTTCGGGGAAAATCCACGGCATAACCCTGAAATCCTAACGCATCGGTGTCGAGACAAATTAAATCACCTTTTTGCAACCTCTTGTCGCCGCATTCCTGAAAATAGGGAAATGTATTGCTACCACTTTGCATTAATCGAGTGGATACATATAAGCCTTCGGTACGCACTAAACCATGATGAAATTCTGCCCATAACTCTGCTTCCATCTTACCCGGTTCAATGGCGTTCTCAAATTGGCATACTGCCATTTCAACCCGATCCATGGCTTCGCGCATGTAGTCAATTTCTAGTGGCATCTTTATTTTCGCGCGAGATAAAAACCGGATCCGCATCTTCTAGACTCAGACCCAATCCCCGCAAGGCATCAACAAAAGCAAAGGGAAAGCGATCAATAGCAAGCCGAGAATCTTTTCCCACATACTCGGTCATCAGCGAATGTATTTCTGCGGCAAGTAATTTCGAATTTTGTTCAACCTGGTTGTTTGAGCTGGTAAAACAGAGACCGCGAGCTGATCGAATCTCATCGATAGTAGGCAAATCCTTACTTAAATGTTCGCAACCAACGTAGTCGTAAAGAATAATCGGACCTTCAGCAAACAAAAGTAAATATCGCGATGGTGTTCTGGTAGCAAATAGCGGCATGTTGGATGAGCCAGTTGCGTATCGAATATTAACTGGATCGATTATTAGCATCACAGGTGTATCAGACTGGATCATTGCCATTTTAATTCTGGTAAGACGCGCTTGGTACAATTCGTGGAGTGGTGCAAGATTACGCATGAAATATTGTGATATTGGTGCGATAGATTCTAGAATAACAACGGAAGTATGGTAACAGTTATTTCTCTCTATTCTTTTCTGTGCCCGTGCTATGGCTGGATACGCCTAACATCGTTACACTCGGCTTATGAGTATTAGTAACTCTTCTAATCTTGCTCCTGCAATTTGGTCCACATGGTCATTATTGCTAGGCTTTGCAATATTGATGTTGGGCGATGGGCTCCAGGGAACGTTGCTGGCAGTGCGCTCAGATCTTGAAGGTTTTAGTGCTACTAAAACTGGATTTATCATGTCATCGTTTTATGTTGGCTTTCTTTGTGGCTCTATTCTGGCCCCGAAGATCATGGTACGCGTGGGTCATGTCCGGGTGTTTGCCGCCTTGGCCGCATTGGCATCGGCATCTATTCTGATTCATGCGGTATTTATCCAGGTGCCTGTTTGGATCGGACTGCGTTTGATAAGTGGATTTTGCTTTGCTGGCCTCTATGTTGTGGCAGAAAGCTGGTTAAACGAACGGGCCACCAACCAAACACGCGGAAAGTTATTGTCGCTATATATGGTGGTTACCTATACTGGTGTAGGCCTGGGTCAGCTATTTCTGAACCTTTCAGACCCTCAGGGATATCCCTTATTTGTGCTGTCTTCCGTGTTGATTTCAATTGCTGTTGTGCCATTGTTACTGTCAGCGGGGTCAGCGCCAGCGTTTTCCGAAGCGGTAAATATCGGCACCAAAGAGCTTTACACCATATCCCCATTAGGAATTGTTGGGATGTTTGCCGTCGGATTGGTCACCGCCACATTTTTCGCCCTTGGTCCAGTGTATGCACAACGTATTGGACTTAATTTACAGCAGATATCCTATTTTATGACCGCGGCGGTAATTGGGACAGTGATATTTCAGGCACCTATTGGTGCAATTTCTGATCATTTTGATCGTCGTCTGGTGCTCACCATTGTCACTTTACTGACCAGTGCAGCTGCATTTGCTTGTGTGCTAATCGATCACGCAAGTTTTTTCAGTCACTTATTAACAGTGGCAATTTTTGCAGGCCTCGCACTACCTCTATATTCAATTTGTATTGCATACACAAATGATCATCTGCGACCAAACCAAATGATCGCAGCGAGCGGCACGCTTGTATTAGTGGGTGGACTGGGGGCTGTGCTTGGACCCTTAGTCGTTGCCATGATAATGGATCAGTTTGGTAACGATGGCTTTTTCTGGAGCATGGGGGCCGCTCATCTTTTAACTGGTATTTTCGCCCTATATCGAATGACCAAGCGTAAAGCACAAACGGTAGGCAAAAAAGGAACCGCGAAGCCCACCGCTATACATACCACCAGTTCAGCCATTGAAGGCTTACAGCAGTACGCCATAGAAGAAACTTCTTCCGATGAGAAGCCATCCTCAAAAGATTCTCAATGATAGAATCCACTAAAATCATTGAGCCAGGCTTTCTAATTAGGCCTTCACTTTGATAAAAGTGATTTGATATAACCAATACGTGAGGCGAATTCCTCCTCAAGAAGTCGTAGCTCTTCCGCGATAAGTTGATCATGGTCCACGGTCGCTTTCTTGGCAGCCAATAACCCATCCAACTCCCCAAGTGCTTTTCTGAGCTCACCAGAACTCTCGAACAGCACCTGGGTTTGTCGAGTCCCACTATCCACCATTGTCGATTTCTTAACCTGGGGGAATGAAAACTTTTTAGTTACTGGCAGGATCGATCCTTTTTTTCGATTGTAAATAATACGCAAAACGTCTTTACCGTCAATATCGTACAACTCATAACGCGATATCTCTCCAGGGTTCTGGATTCCCATTGCAGTTAATGCCTCTAGATTACTCATATTTTTATACTCTTCTGTATTGAGATTTACGCTGGTTTTAGCTGTGCATCATCACCCACTCTTTCATAGCCATGTAGAATCTGTTGGGTTTCGGCTTCCGCCGCAACAAGTTCTTCAATAGATAAATGGCAGGCAATTTGATGCCCGTCATCGAGCTCACGTATTGGCACGGCAGTCTTATTACATGTTCCATCGATACCCGAAGGGCAGCGATTATAAAAAGGGCAACCAATTGCTGTAATTTCGACACCCTTGGCTATGCCAACTGCCATCTCCCTTTTTTTCATCGTGTCTTCAAGCCAACCAATGCGCAATTCCGGCACTGAGCTGATTAAAAGACGGGTATAGGGGTGGTACGGGGGGGTCAATACTTCGTCTGTTGGACCTTGTTCCACAACCTTTCCAGCGTATAACACCACGATCTCATCTGCAAAAGATGCAACAGTGGACAGATCGTGACTAATAAATACAAAGGACACTCCTGTTTCGTCACGCAATTTTGTCAGCAACTTGATTACGTTTGCACCCACAATACTATCAAGTGCAGAAGTCACTTCGTCACATAGCATGACTTCAGGATTGGCTGCCAAAGATCGAGCCATATTAATTCTTTGCTTTTGGCCTCCAGATAACTCCATGGGATAGCGGCTGGCAAATTCTGCAGGCAGTTCAACCATGTCAAGAATTTCTGCTACTTTTTGATGTTTATCCTTGCCCGTTGTGCCGTGATAAAACTCTAGTGGTCTGCCCAGTATATCTCCAATAGTTTGTTTGGGATTGAGCGCTGTATCCGCCATTTGGAAAACAAATTGAATTTTCTGCAATTCCTCAAGCTTACGATCTTGCAGTGCGCCCTTAAGTGGGACTCCTTCTAATTTCACGGTGCCTTCGGACGGCGGTAGTAGACCTGCCATCACCCGCGCCATGGTTGATTTACCGCAGCCTGATTCGCCAATAACACCTACAACGTGCGCGTTCTTCACTTCAACCTCAATATCACGCAATATGGTTACCGCCGGCTTACCATCAGCACCTTTACCATAACCTGCGGTCATACTTTCTACTTTGAGTGCCGCAATATCACGTGCATGTTCATCACCTACATCCGAACCCATTCCGGCAATTGGTTTAGGTCGCACAGCATCCATCAATCGTTTGGTATACGCATGCTGAGGATTGTTAATAATCTGGTCTGCACTACCTTGCTCCATCACCTCGCCGCTATATAAAACCACGATATGATCGGCAACCTGGGCCACAACCGCCAGATCATGGGTGACATATATAGCCGCTGCGTTTTCTTCTTTAATCACCTTTTTGAATGCTTTAAGTACCTCGATTTGGGTAGTGACATCCAATGCAGTGGTCGGCTCGTCCAACACTAATAAATCGGGATTTCCACATAATGCCATGGCAGCCATTAGGCGCTGCAACTGCCCACCAGAAACCTGATGAGGGTAACGATAACCAATGCGATCGGGATCGGGCAACTCTAATGCATGATAGAGTGCTTCGGCTCGTTTAGTGGCCTCATCCTGGGACAATACGCCATGCAAAACTGCCGACTCGGTCACCTGTTCGCCAATAGTGATTGCTGGATTAAACGTGGCGGCAGCACTTTGGGCAAGATAGGCCACTTTAGCGCCGCGAATTTCTCGCTGTCGTAACGGCGACGCGGTGATAACATCTTCGCCATTTAACTTAACCTCTCCGCCTACAATTTCAAGCCCAGGCTTGGTATACGCAAGGGACGATAAGGAGATCGTTGTCTTACCCGAGCCGGATTCGCCAATTAACGCAACAACCTGTCCCGGGTAAATATCAAAGTTGACGCCCTTAACAATAGGGATCTCTTGCTTCTCATCGTTATAAGCACTAATTCTTAGATCTTTAACTTCAAGTAATTTATCAGTCATTGTCTACACCATTTTCTTTGCAAGGCTTCCGCCAGATTTGGCAGAAATATCGTCTACGATTAGATTTACCGCAATGGTAAATGTCGCAATAGCAAGCGCGGGCCAAATTGCCGCATAAGAACCATAGGTTAAACCTGCAAGATTTTCTCTTACCATGCTGCCCCAGTCTGAAGCCGGTGGTTGTACACCGAGACCGAGAAAACTAAGACTGGAAATAAACAGCACCACGAACACCAATCGAAGGCCAAAGTCTGTTGCTAACGGCATTGCAGCATTTGGTAGGACTTCAGATTTAATGATCCACCAGACGCCCTCCCCTCGTGCTCGCGCTGCTTCGACAAAATCCTGCACCATAATATCCTGGCCCAAGGCCCTGGCTATTCGGAATACACTGGTGGCATAAATTACCGCCGCAGTGCCTATCAAGATGGGAATTGACGAGCCCAATGCAGCAATCACGATCAATCCTAGCATGATGGTCGGAAGAGCCAAAATGGCGTCGTTAACCCGACTGATCAGCATATCAATCCAACCACCTTTTACAGCCGCGAGGATACCTAGGGTAATACCAATGGCATAAGCTAATGCTGTAGCGAGCAACGAGATGCCGATAGTGTTACGTGCACCCCATAGTATCCGTGAGAACGTATCACGGCCGAGGTAATCCGTACCGAGATAAAAAGTTCCATATTCACCACTATAGGCATCGAGAAATCCGTCATCTCCTTCAATATCCATTTCATGAAATGGGGCAATATATGGACCTATAATCACAATAATTAACCAAAAAATCACCACTACAACAGATATTTTTCCTATCCAAGAGAGCTTGAGTCGTCTTTTAGGTGGTGCGTCGGGTAGTTCATCGAAGGTGTCAAGTTTGGCAATTACTTCTTCTTCTTTAGAGGTATTAACTTCAGTCATTTTTCTATTCTCTGTCTGGCCTTATTTAGGCTGCCGCAAGCGGGGATTGGAAAGTATGGAGGCGACGTCTGCAATAATAATGAGCACAACATAAGTAGCACAAAATATCATCGCACAAGCTTGCACCAACGGAAGATCGCGTGTTTGCACACCATCAATCATTAACTTAGCTAAACCAGGATAGGCAAAAATCGTTTCTACGATTACTACCCCGCTCACCAAGTACGCCAAATTCAATGCAATGACATTGACAATGGGGCCGATTGCATTGAACAAAGCGTGACGCAGAATAATGCGTTTTCTGGGCACACCTTTCAGAATTGCCATTTCAATGTATGGTGAATTCATTACATTGAGAATTCCGGCGCGGGTCATTCGTATCATCTGTGCTGATACAACAATCACCAACGTTATTAGCGGCATTGCTAGAGCTTTCATTAACTGTCCAAATGATTCACTTCCCGTCATGTAAGCCGTGGAAGGCAACCAATGCAGTTCAACAGCAAGTATCAGCACCAATACCGTTGCAATAAAAAATTCCGGCACAGATATCAAGCTCAGCGTGCCAAAAGTAACGATACGATCAAGCCAAGTACCAGGGTGCATTGCTGCCCACAAACCAAGGGCCACGGATATCGGAATCGAAATGACGGCTACCCAGCCTGCCATCATCATAGTATTACCCAACCGTCCTTCGATCAGACTAGTAATTGTTGCCCCGCCCGCTTTGGAAATGCCAAGATCACCGGTCATCATATTTCCTAGCCAGGAAAAATACCGGATGTAGCCGGGCTGATCCATGCCAAGTTCTTTGCGTAGTGCGGCAAGGGTTTCGGGGGTTGCACTTTGTCCAAGAATAATTTGGGCAACGTCTCCCGGGAGAATGCTGGTGGCCAAAAACACGATTATCGACACCACAAGCAGTGTGGCAAATCCGATAAGAATTCGGCGTATAACCATTTGCCTCATCATAGGTCTAGTCCTCAGGTGATTATTTAATTATCTTTTTATTTCAATAAAACTTATATAGAAAAAAAGGCCTGCACCGTTGATGCAGGCCTCTTATTTCCTCACATCCTGTTTAAAAGCTTGGATGTTATCTGCGGCTTAGGATAACCAGACAAATTCTGGCCATTCACAAGCACCAAGCTGGCCTAGTGGTACAGTTGGAACACCCTGTACATTGTTCGCAATACCATCATTGATGTTGGAAAATGCAGGGATGACCATTCCGCTGCCTTCGTGGATCAGGGTCTGCATTTCGCAATACATAGCATGACGTTTAACTGGATCCAATTCTGATAGCGAAGCCTTGAGAAGCTCACCCATTCGATCATTATTCCAGTACGTATCATTCCACGCCGCACCTGGACCAAACTGAATAGCCATCTGGGAGTTTGCAGTAGGACGCATATTCCAGGTAACTACATTTACTGGCTCGTTCATCCAAACCGCACCCCAATAACCATCGGTAGGTACTTTCTTGATTTTAAGATCGAATCCAATCTTAGCGCAGTTGGCCTGGGCCAACAGACACACATCTTCGATACCCGGAGCGACTGGTGCGACATAAATTTCTGCTGTGCTAATTCCGGATTTCTCAAAGTGTGATTTTGCTCTATCTGGATCAAACGTACGTTGTTCTAATTCTGAGCAGAAATCCGTACCATGAGCAGACATGATCGGTGTGTCGTTACCGAGGGAGCCTTTGCCCTTCAAAACTCGCTTAACGATACGCTCACGGTCCATAATGTATTGCAGACCTTTGACGAAGTCATCATTACTACCTGGCTCAGAATTTTTCAGAGCGCAAATACCCACTTGAAGTGCTGCTGGAGTTGATAGCAAAGTCACGTTTTCGGCATCTTCAACTTGCTTAAATGCTTTTGGCTCAATGATTGAAACCATTTGCATGTCACCTGAGATCAATGCGTTCACACGTGCCACTGGATCAGTGATTCCGGTAATTTCGCAGCCATCCAGATTCGCACCTTCACGCCAGTAATCTTCGTTACGGCTGTGTACAGACTTCACACCAGGCTCAAATGAATCCATTTTGAATGGACCGGTTCCAATGCCGTCACCAGTAGACTCATTTTTAATAATCTTAGTTTGGAACAGCCCAAGCAGAGTGGGTAAATCCGCATTAGGTGTTTCCATGATCGCTTCAACTTCGTATTCACCGATTTTTTTCCACTCAGTGACCGAAGCAAGAACGGATTTGATTACTGAAACCGAATCTTCGCCTTTATGACGATTCATCGTATATACAACGTCATCGGCGGTCAGTTTGGAGCCATCATGAAAAGAAACGTCTTTACGAATTTTGAAATTCCACTTCATCGCGTCACTAGATGGTTCGAAAGATTCCGCGAGCTCAGGTTGCGGACTCAAATCATTGGCGTGCTGGATCAAACTATTATAGGTTGCGCGACCGCGGGTATAGTCAACTGTTGAGGTAAATCTCGGTGGGTCGAGCTGATCATCGGGACCGTGCAGGTTAGAGGCAAATCGAATTGAACCGCCTTTTTTTGGTGTTTGAGCCATGGCTTCTCCACCTGTGCTTAGCAGGTTCTGGGCCGCGGTCATAGAAACACCAGTTACTGCCATCAGACGAAGAACATCTCGACGAGAATGGCCGCCGCGGACTGCCTTTTCAACCTGAGCCTTATCGTAAGGTGTCAAATCGTGATAGCTAAGTTCACCCGGCGTAGCTTTCGGGGTAATTTTTTCACTCATATTATTCTCCAATTGGATTTTTAAGGAACAACAAATGCTGGGATAGTAAATGTATGCACTTACTTATGAATATAGTGTTAGCTCGACACCGGTATCGGTATCGATTTTCATCACCCGCATGTTTAGTCCATTGCTACTCGCTACGGACCACATGTCGCACATCGCATACTGTTCCATTATAGCGAAATGACCGTTGATGGCAAATTACCGAAAATTAAACAAATTCAATGATTAATAACCTAATTTGGTGTGAATGTTGTTTAACTGGTCGCAGTTTTGTAATTTCTGAACTACGCGGCTCGACTCACAAAGCCCCATACTCATGACAATTTTTCTAAGCCGATTAATGACTGTTTCCATACCTGCCAGGGTTTTGTCCACCGATACCAGACGTGGGCTTGCGATGATTATGATGGTAATCAGTTCGCTGACGTTGAGCTTTGGTGGGTTGGTAATGCGTAGTTTGGAAGAAGCCACGCCCTGGCAAATCAATTTCTATCGCTCAGCGGGATTGTTAGGTGCGGTAACCATGATATTGCTGTTGCGTTATGGCGATCGACTGTTAGCAACTGTGACTAGTATTGGACGAATTGGTGTAATTGGTGGTGCATTATTGGCAGCGGCAGGTATTGCCCATGTCCAGGCCATGAGCCACACCACCATTGCCAATGCGTTGTTTGTGCTTGGCGCAATTCCCTTTTTCGCCGCATTATTTGCCCGCATTTTTCTTGGAGAAAAATTGCGCCAGGTGACATTGTGGACCATGCTAATTGCCGCAATGGGTTTAACCGTGATGGTGGGGGAAGGTTTTCGGGTGGGCGAAGTCTATGGCAATTTAATGGCGCTATTCACAGCCGTTGCGTTCGCCATGTATGCAGTAATCATTCGAAAAAAACGCCAGCAGGAAATGTTACCCACATTACTGGTGTCCTCTCTGGTCATCATGTCCTGTGCAACCCTAGCTAGCGGCGGAAGTCTCGATGTTTCTATGCATGATGCTCTGTTGTGTTTATTGTGGGGCGCCGCTTTGTCAGGAATTGCCAATTATTTATTTATCTATGCGTCACGACATTTGGCTGCCGCGGAAACAACGTTATTCATGCTACTTGAATTTGCTCTTGGTCCAATCTGGGTTTGGTTAGTTGTTGCCGAAGTACCAGGCTATTGGACAATCCTAGGCGGAATCATGATAATTTCTGCAGTTGCCATGCGCGCAGTATTTGAATTGATCCAGCGCCCAAAAAAACAACAAACTGTCAGCGGTCCAATTTAATTTTCCGCCCTTAGCCTGTAATGAACCCTTTACTCGACCGAAAGTTTCCGTCGGTTTTTGATATCGAGCGAGCCGCCCTCAAGCGGATACCAAAATTTATTGGCGAATATATTGCTTATGGCATGGGTCGGGGCGGCGCAATTCGAAATAATCGAGCTGCTTTAGATCGAATAAAGTTATCTCCACGCTACAATCTGCGTTGCCCAGTGCCGGATATGCAGTGCACTCTTCTAGGTAGGTCCTATTCTGCGCCCTTTGGAATTGCCCCTGTTGGTCTTGGTGGGCTGGCTTGGCCCGGCGCACCAGAGCGACTCGCTGAAACCGCGCTTACTGAATCTATCCCTTTTGTTACTGCAACCTTTGCGCTATCTACTCTGGAACAATTAAGAAAATGTTCTGGTGATATGGGTTGGTTCCAATTGTACCTGCCCAATAAAACTGAGGCGGCGGAAGACTTACTTAGTCGTGCAGAACAATCTGGATACGAGAACCTTATCATTACTGTAGACATCCCCGCACCGATGCGGCGGGATCACGATATTCGAAATGGCTTTTCAGTGCCAATACGCTTTGGTCCTAAAACTATTCTGGACCTGTTCACTCATCCGAAATGGTCCATGGCAATGGCAATCTATTCGGTTAAACATGGATTTCCACTATTTGAAAATCTGATGCCATATGTTCCCAAGGGCATCAGTAATAACCAAGCATTGTCGTATATGGCAGACATCACCCTAGGCAATATCGACGCCAGGGCAATGCAGTGGTTACGCCAAAAATGGAAGGGGAAACTGATTGTTAAAGGGGTTTTGGATCCAACTGATGCATTGGCTTATCAGGATCAAGGCGCCGATGCCATCGTGGTGTCGAATCATGGCGGGCGTCAACTCGAAGCTGCGCCGAGCCCAGTGGAGGTGTTGCCGAGTATTCGAAAAGCGGTAGGACCCAACCTCCCCCTGATCGCGGATAGTGGCGTACGAAGCGGTCTCGATATATGCAGAATTCTCGCTTGTGGCGCTGACTTCGTTCTGATTGGCAGGCCAATCTATTATGCTATGGCCGCGATGGGCTCAGCTGGCGCAGATCACATTGTTGAACTCTTTACTCAAGAATTAAAATGCCAGATGGGGCAACTTGGTTGTGCCACAGTTACAGACATCCGCGATAGATTGTGGACCCAACAATAAGTTATATTAATTGAGGAAACCATCATCGAACCCTGGATAATTTCTGTTTTTTTTACCTTCATAGTCTCAGGAGTTATCAAAGGTACATTAGGCGTTGGGCTGCCCATCGCCGCGGTGGGCATAATGACTTTTTTTATTGATCCCCGACTGTCAATCTCGCTAATGGTGTTTCCCATCATGTTCACCAACATCTGGCAGTACTTTCGATCAGGTAAAATGCTCTGGATCGCGAAAAAATACTTGTTATTCGCAGTGATTTTGCTGCTTTCATTGCTGGCAACCACATTTTTCACTGCGCGCATTTCTACTAATTTGCTGGTTGCATTTATCGGTTTCGTGATCATCATTTTTTCAGTTACCAATCTCGCATTTAGGCTACCTACACTACCGGATCGATTTGATCGCATCGGTCAGATTGTCAGTGGTCTTACCGCGGGAATAATGGGAGGACTCACCGCGATTTGGTCTCCAGCCATCGCCAGCTACCTTATTTCAAGAGGTATCAGCAAGAATGATTTTGTTGGCATAAGCGGATTTCTATTTCTAGTCGGTAGCATTCCACTATGTGTCGGTTTCTGGCAAAACGGCATGTTAACAGGACCCGTTGCACTGATTTCGGCAGGGATGATCGTGCCGACATTGCTGGGGTTTGGAATAGGGGAATGGATTAGAAGTAAACTCAACGCCGATCGCTTTAAATTACTGGTACTGGTGTTCTTTCTATTTATAGGATTAAATCTAATCCGCAAGGCAATTACCGGTTAGACAATTGTTAATATATGGACCATTGGATAGCATTATCTCGCTCCTAAAGAAATACCATGAAATTTAGTATTCAACTTTCTGCCTACTACTCTGACCACAGTGTAGGTGGCCGCCAATGTTATCAAAATATGTTGGAGCAGGCAGTATTGACTGACAAACTTGGCTATGACGCGGTTTCCATTACCGAACATCATTTAATAAATATTTTGATGATGCCGGCACCACTGCAATTTGCAGTAAAGATCGCCAGCATGACTAAGCGGGTCAAAATTATGACCAGCGTGGCGGTACTGCCATTGCACGATATGCGGATTTACGCTGGAGAAGTTGTTTGTGCAGACATTTTTACCGATGGTCGATTGATGCTCGGTGTTGGCAGGGGTGCCTTTAGATTTGAAATGGAACGACTTGGTGTGCCAATGGATTTATCCAGAGAAAAATTTGACGAGTCGCTAAATGTCCTACAAAAGCTACTCATGGAACATGAAGTCTCCTGGGAAGGTAAGTACTACAATTTCGATCCACTAACTATTATGCCCCGACCCATGACACCTGGGGGTCCACCCATTATGATGGCGGTAATGGTACCGGAGGCGATTTATCACTGCACTAAACGTGGCTTTCATATCCAGACCACTCCACTTTCTGGAACTCACCAGCATATGCTGGATCAGGTGAATGGCTTTGTACGAGGCAAAGAAGAGTTAGGCGAAGCAGGCAAGGACCTGACGTTATCATTGTCACGGGTTACTTTTTTGGCACAAAATGACAAAGATCGAAAAGAAAAAATCAATATGGTTCATCACTATTACGGACAATTTGATAACGTTTATACCGGGGATGGTATTGTTGAAGACGGTTTGATCGCACCAATTCCCCGCAAAATTCCCATCGAACAGACCGAACAGAATTTACATGTCTGCACCACGGCCCAAATGATTGATGAACTGGCCCCTTATGCAGAGGCCGGGGTAGATCGGTTTATTCTGAATGTAAACTTTGGTGCCAGTCAGTCAGAAACGTTGGAT
The DNA here is from genome assembly GCA_035593235.1 of Phascolosoma agassizii. Lineage (NCBI taxonomy): Eukaryota > Metazoa > Annelida > Sipuncula > Phascolosomatiformes > Phascolosomatidae > Phascolosoma > Phascolosoma agassizii. The sequence goes on from JAVJHY011961428.1 coordinate 26,207, forward strand.
AATATTCAGCGATTTGCCGAAGAGGTAATGCCGACTTTCGCTGAAAGGGAAACTATAGGGACTATTGAGGCTTCCGCCTAACGACATCGTGGGTTTTCAACATTGTTAAAAAGTTGGTAACTCACTACCCAAAGCATCCAACATTTGCGCTGTACTTTCTTTTGACGCTGCCAATAAAGGAGGCCTTACATTCATCCACCTGGCGTCACCCCTGCTCTCCGCTAACAACCCTTTCATCGCTGGAATAGGCGCATAACCTTCTACCTTCTTGCGGAATGCCACCATTGCATCGGCGGCTTGATCCAAGTTTCCAGATTGGGCGCCTGTTGCAATATCGAAAACCTTGCGTATCGTCGCAGGATTAATATTACAGGTAGCAGAAATGCAGCCCATTCCACCGCTCTCAAGTCCAGCCCGCAAAAAGGTCTCGGAACCCGGAAATACTGCAATATTTGGCGCCGCAGCGATAACCGCTTTAGTATTATCAAAATCCCCGGAGCTATCTTTATAGGCAACCACTACATCTGGGAACTCGGAGGCCAGGCGACCAGTTAGCTCAGGAGAGAACCCGACTACCGCCACTGGTGGAATGTGGTAAAGGCATATTTTCAACCCAGGATGATTAAGAGTTTCTATTAACTTTACAAAGTACTGATAAATCCCTTCATCACTCGCATTTTTAATGTAAAAGGGTGGCAATGTCATAACCGCAGCACAACCCCGTTCCACAGCATGGCGACATAATTTCACGGTTTCGGGTAAATTACATAAGCCAGCTCCAGGCATCAGAACCCCAGGATCAACCCCACCGTCGATTAGACAATCTACCGCGGTCAATCGCTCTTCCACCGACATACTAAGAGCTTCACCGGTGGTACCGAATGGTGAAATATAGTGAATGCCATTCTGTAACAACCAGTGAGCATGGGCCAGATAAAGATCGGGCGCAAAACTCAAATCATTATTAAAGGGAGTTAGAATAGGGGTAGTAACCCCGGTCATTTTGGTCGCAGTCATATAAATCGCGAATGGATAAAATAGGGAACAGATGAAATAAAATTATACAGACAATATCGTACGCTAATTGAATTGCAATAACTATCGCTGCTAATAGTGACTTTATTTTATCTCTAGATATTGGGCGATTGCATTTTTAATCGATTCAATTATCTTTTTTTTACTACTATCTAGAGATAGAATTTTCTCATCATGTGGATTGGCAATATTACTGACCTCAATAATAATTGCCGGGACTTTTACGCCACGGAGCATATATAAACCACGCGGTTTATCACGATTGTAGATTCCACGGCGCCGATCAACAATCTCAAAACCGATACGGTCTGCAAGATAGTGATTAGGCTGATAGCCAATGCCAAGCATGAAGTCCCCCAGAATTTCTGCAAACCGCCTACTAGCCCGCGCCTGGTCATTGTCTTCAGAATAATGTAATGAAAAGCCTCGAATCTCCTGCCATAACGGGCTGGCCAAGCCCTCGGCCCGGGCTTTATCTAGATCTCTCTGCCTCCCAGAATCGTGATGAATTTCGATATATAGATTCGGGTTTTTTATTTGTCAGCCGTACGCGCTCAGCTAATTCAACGTTTTCCGTGGCTAATACGACAAACAAGTTTGTGTTTTTATCTGATTTTTGGGGTCAGAAAATTGTTTAGTAATCGCGTCGTTAAACAGATACTCATCCACCCCAGAAAATGATGTAGCACCGCGGGTGTTTGGTTCATTAACTGGATTTTCAACATGTCCAGATAGAATCATCACCGTGGAATCAAATGCTGAGGCATCCTCCAAATTCGGCAAGGTCAGTAAAATACAAAGAAAAATTAAGCAGATAATAAGTGGTGTCGATCTTGATTCATAGCGATAAAATGGTGTTTCTTAGCTCGCCCAATGATTGCACTTAAGCGCTTTTTGTTATACGCATCTCTCGATACGCAATAAATACCCCTGCTCCTACGGTAATAAATATGCCGATATAAACATGTGCCCCTGGAATCTCCCCCCAAATTAAGAAACCAATAAGGATGCCCCAAATAATTTGAATATAACGAAATGGCGCAATCACTACTGCCGGGGAATAGCGATAAGCTTCCACCATGTAGAAATATGCTCCGATAGTCAGAAAAATACCCGCCAGCATTCTTGCCAGATGCGGTAACTGGACAGCATTCCACCCAAGAGGATAGGTAAGCAGACCAGCCAAGGCCAGAATAAATGAGGTCGTGAAAACAATTGACAATGAAGATTCACCCGGCGCGATCTTGCGCGTTATCACGTCGCGACCGGCGTCTCCAATGGCCACTAATAATGGCAGCAGCAATACCCAGCGAAAATGACTCGTACCTGGCTGGATAATAATTACAACGCCGATAAAACCGATCAACACAGCCGCCAATCGCACAGCACCTACTTGTTCATTGAGAAATTGGCGAGCTAGCAGGGTCATAAATAATGGTCCTGCAAATGCTATACAAATGGTCTCAGCCAGAGTCAGGTATTTGAGTGATATCACGAATGCAAATGAAGCCACAACAAACAACAATCCCCTGGCAATGTGTCCTGACCAGCTCTTTATCGTTACCCCAGCACCTTGGTGTAAACGTAGGACCAACCAAATTGATGTTGCGACGCCTGATGCAACGATGAACAAGATTTGTCCTACTGGATAATGCGGCACCAAGGATTTATACACTGCATCATTCAATGTCAGAATGATACCTGAGAGCAGAATAAACCCAATACCTCGGAGATTTGTATTCATAATTATGAGTGCGAGCCATCATAATAATAGCTTTATACTAATCAGCTACTTACAACGCTTGCCCGCGGTTAAAATGCCAGTAAATACCGCAAAATTGGCACAATTTGGACACACCGTGTTGTTCTATTAATTTTGCCCTGGATGGGCATGCTAGAGACGAATGAGTATAACAACTTGGATTGGGGAAAATTCAATCAGTTTTCGCAGGAGTTTACTTTTCAATTTGCCGCAAAATACTCATTGCCGACGGTCGCAAAATATGGATCCGTATCAAAAGTTTGTGTCAATCGATTTTACAAACTCCCAATAGCAGCCATTCATGCTAGATAGTCCGGCATAATATCTGTGAATAAAACTGTTAAATGGCCCCATGAATTTAAAAGCAAGGAAATTTGGTAGGTTTTTAAAAGTACTTTTCGCGTCGTGGGCTGTAGTTGTTGGTTTGACAATACTAATATTAGTAGTTGGGATGATGATTTTAGGTTATGAAACGATTGATAGAATTGTTCTTGGAAATCGATTTGTTTTTATAGGTGGATTGCTTGTGATTGTTTTTCCGTTTGTAAATAAGAGGCTTTCCTAAATGCCTAAAATTCACAAGGCAATGCATCGCGTCTCAGAAAGCTGCGCTTGTTCTTCGGGCGCTGAGCTAGATGTTATAAGTATTGAATAGAATGGATACAGATGAATACTTGCACGAATTTGCCGGTCTTGTAAGAAACTACTGTGCCCGTTGTGAACAAGCACCGTCGGGTGAAAGGGAGATTCGGCAGATTTTGAAGAGTGTGGCCAGCATCTACGCCTGTGCGCTATTTTTGGGGAAATACGAGGGATATGACTATTTGGGCCCCACATGGCCACAAAGAGCCTGTCTAGGAGTAGATCTTGGCGGCAATTGGTTGATAGAAGTGACAGTTACAGCCGTTAAACAGAATTAGCAGCTAAAATATAAGTGGCGTCATTAAGTGCAAAAAACATGACTCCATAACGGTGCATTTTGACGATGGGAGGCTCTATTAGTATCAAATGCATGCAGGCGGATACAGCATAGTCGCTAATGCGGAGTGTCATGAACTATTTTAATATCAAACTTTAAAATGACAAAAATTTATCAAGGTAGTTGCCATTGTGGTGAAGTAACTTTTGAGACAGTTGAAAAAACTGAAACGTTTATCTGTCATTGTGAGAGTTGCCGAAAAAATTCGGGTGCACCATATGTAGCTTGGACGAGGATTTCAGAGAATAATTTAAAAATTCTTTCTGGTGAATTAGTTGAATATCAGTCCTCGAAGGAAGTTATTCGAAAATTCTGTAAAAAGTGTGGTGTTGGAATTAGTTATCAACACTTAGGTAGTAGGCCTGATATTGATATTCAGACAGTGATGTTTGACAATTTCGATAAATTGATTCCAACGTATCATCTTATGGTCAAAGAAAAAGTTTCCTGGATTAAAATTGATGATGAACTCAAACAATATTGGAAGTGGAAATATGATTCATGATAAGTCACTGCTGACGCCCCGATGCTCGCAAGCTCGTTTGGTAGGCAGAGCGTAAACGTTAGACCGCAGATTAGGTGTTGGAGTATCCGTTGATGCATAAACCAGCGAAGAAACCAAATGATCTTGAGAAGTTCTTCGTAGAGCGTGCCAATGCAGGTGACGTCAAAGGGCTTGTGGCACTCTATGAACCGAATGCCATAGTGGCTTATGGCAACGGCGAGGTCGCGATTGGGCTAAACCAAATTCGAGAATTCTTTGTCAAATTTCTGGCCAATCGCCCGCAGCTTGATTCAAGCATCCAAGCCGCAGCACTGTGCAGTAGAGATCTCGCACTCACCTCGTCCCGACTAAG
>JAVJHY011962507.1:0-31167 GCA_035593235.1 Phascolosoma agassizii
CTAGCGCAGAACTTGCGCGGGAAGCCTTGCTTCATATGGGAGTTGAAGCACCTCAAGTTGAAATGGCGCTGGATGACTTACGGAAAGACTATTATGAACGAACGAACCAGGTGAGGGTGGAGAGTAAACCAGGTCCCAATGTTCCATAGTGCAGTTGTCTCAATTTGGGGCTGTTGAAAAAATCTGCCAGGGGTGTTCTTGCCATTTTCCCGTGCTCAGGTTCGAAGTGTACGCTCCGCGCGCAAAAATGACTGCGGCCTTGCCGGATGGACTTTTTCGAACAGACCCGAAGCCCCTAGCATGCAATGCCGCTCTGTGAGTCAATTTGTACTTGGAGATCAGCATTATTCAACACCCCCAACTTCGCGGCGTGAGAACGAAAGGGAGTGCTGTGGGGAGTTTTCTTTACGCCATGTCTTAAAAGATGAGATGCCAGCCATTATCTATGATTAAGCCCAATCCAATGACGCCAATGAGGATTGCCACACATCGCCTCAAATGATGAGAGGAAATTGACCGAGTCACTCTAGACCCAAAGACCAAGCCCAATACGCTTCCGAGTAACACCAATCCCGTTAAAAAAATATCTAGTGATGCTAATTTCAGATGGCCGACTACTCCGCCGATGGAAATGAGGGCAATGATCAAAAACGAAGTACCCATCGCCAGGCGTATGGGAAATTCCAACAGGATCATCAGGGCAGGTACAATCAGAAATCCTCCACCAATTCCAAAAAACCCGGTCAGTAAACCGACCCCCCATCCAATGGCTGAGGCCTTCAACGCGCAAGGCCAGGAAAAATCCTTGGCGCATCCTGTGGCCGCATCGTTGCCTTTATCCTTCTGAGGTTGCCAAAACGTCCACAGACTCATAAACAGCAACAAATTTCCGAACAGAAACAATACGATGGTTTCAGAGACCAATCGATGCCCCTGTGCGCCAATCCATGCGCCAATAACTCCAGTCAAACTGAACACAAGCGCCGCAGGGATATGAACTCGTTTTTGCCGGTTTTCCTGCCATGCACCGAAAAGAGCAGAATAGCCAACTACGATTAGTGACATCGCACTGGCCTTTTGTACGGGTGCTCCAACTACGTATACGAGCAAGGGAATTGCTACTAAAGAACCTCCTCCACCCGTTGCGCCTAACAATAGCCCGACGATCCCACCCGACAAAAGTGCCAACAGAAACTGCAGATCCATTATATTCAAATGTTTCTCAAGAAATAGGGAAAAGCGAGTGCGGGCTTCAAATTGCGGAACTTTGCAGAAAAAATGGGAGTGGCATATTCGGCTGATGGCAATACGCGATTTCTGAAAATTCAATAAACTGGAGAAAAGGGCGAGGGCAACCCTTTTCTCACAGAAAAATCACAAAAATGGGAGAGGGAGTTAGCTTTCTGGATTATTATTGAATAAGGGAATCTCTGCCTATTTGATCAAGCCGAATATCTCGTTCTTTCTGATCAATCTTCCCGTCTTTAAAATCTTGCTCAATGCGATTTTTTTGGTGGTTCAGATGTAACTCATATCCACCGGCTCCTGCTGCCGCGCCACCAAGCGCTCCAAGTCCGAGATTGCCACCAGTACTCTCACAAGCTGTGAGACTCAACATGGCTAAACTCACAATTAGTGCTAAGCATGCATTCCTCATAAAAACCTCCTAGGTATGAATGAATTGGTGAGGGGATGACATCTAAGAGTATTGTAGGAGGTCAAGTAGGAGGAGGCAAGGGCCGAGCAGTTAGGCTTTTTGCGAGGTAGTCAATCTCGATAATAAAGCCTTATACCTAGCGATATGAGAAATTTCCTCACGACTTGGGTATAAAGTCCATTATAAAATGGATGAGGAAATACCTATGAATGCGGTGGAAATTTTGGAAGAACCGAGTTCTGTTTGAAGAGATACGTAGCGAGCAAGGAAATTTCGTCCTTAGGGATTGGACATCCAAGCACGTGTTTCATCTTGGTAATAATGGCTTTCCACTTTTCCTGAGAATGATGGGGCTGCATGTAAATGTAATCGGCAGAGTGACAAATGACACAATAAGAGTTGGCAATCTCCTGGCCTTGACCCGGTTGAAAAGAAAAGGGATCAGTGGGCAATGTGATACTGCGATGTGAGTCGGCAATCTCTCCGGCAAAAATCCCCGTCTCTAAACTCACTAGGAGGATTCCTATAATAAGGAAGAAACTTGAAAGCTTAGCTATCATGGATGAATCAACCACGAGTCCTCACCCGAATGGTCTCAACCACATTGCGCAAATATCCGCTTGGATTCCATTTGGGGTGAAGTTGTTGAGATTCTCCAATCCTGTTGATCGCTAGAGATTGAAATTGATAGGAATGACTTGGTTTCAAGGACACATGAATTTCCCATGTTCGGAAACTAAAGCCGCCATAGTCAGGACCTAATTTTGTCGCTTCCCAACGTCGTCCACCATCCAAGGAAAAGAAAACTTGATCAATGCCATATCCTTGATCAAACGCAATCCCTTTCACCAAGTTGGTTGGTCGGTGTGAGGATAGGATGTCTCGATCGTTCACATTTGTAATAAATGAGCGAACTGGCATGGTGCCTAACGGCATGGTGGCCTTCGGTTTTTGTCCTGGCTCAAGACATCCACAAGCATTGTCTGGAATACGATAGGCCGGATCCATCCAGAAATTGTGATCTTCTTTATTGAGGACTTCGATATCGTTCAGCATCTTCACCCAATACGTGGCATACCACCCAGGAACGACGAGGCGCAAAGGAAAGCCGTTGAGAAAGGGCAGTGGTTCCCCATTCATCGCATAGGCCACAAGCACGTTGTCGGTGGTGGCATCATCAAGAGAAAGGGATTTCAAGAAATCTGGAGTACCATCCGCAACCGGACCGTCCAACCCGTCAAATCGAACATGCTGGGCATCATTTTCCAATGCAGCTTTTTCTAGCAAATCCCGTAGCCGCACCCCTTTCCACTTTGCGTTGCCCATCGCACCATGGCCCCACTGCCCTCCTGCTACACGAGGTTCTGAAAAGCCTCGACTATTTCCTGCGCATTGGCAGACCGCTGCAATCTCTACAGCTTCAAATTGTTCTTGCAAATCTGTGAGGCTGAAAGACAAGGACTGTTTGACGCGACCTCGAATGGTTAAGCGAAATGTCTGTAGGTCAACAGTGGTTGGAATATTGGCTAAATGCCAGCGAACAAAGAAGGCGTCATTTGGGGTAAACACGTTTTCATCAAAAATAGAAAAAGGTGTTTCCAATTGTGGTGGTCGCGTAGTCATGACCATCAATGGACGTTTTTCTGGAAAAGCCACAAGAGGTCTCTCTCCCCTTTCAAGTGGCAGGGTGATGCTTGAGGCCGTCTCTGCGAGGACCGGCAGTTTCCCCATTGCTGAGAGTCCCCCAGCAATTAGTGTAGTTTGGAGAAGCCGCCGGCGAGTGAATCCGTCAGTATTTTGTTGTTCCATATGAAACGTATCATAGATGAAGGAAACCTTATTTTGCCAATGTGCGAATGTACTGGATCAGTTGCCAAATTTGCTTATCAGGCATTCCTGAAAAAGCCATCATTCCCGTTCCAACTGATCCCTTTTTGATGACCCAGAACAATTGCCCATCAGAAATATCTTTCATCGTTTCTCCGCAGGTGAAATTCCGGGGTCGAGGATCTAAGGCCGCTCCCATAGGTCCTTCGCCATCTCCTTGCGTGCCATGACAGTTCAGGCATGCCAAAGGTTTCGCGGTTTGTTGAAACAACGTCTCTCCAGCTTTGATATTTTCGGCTTTCTGTGGCAAAGGGTTTTCCATCTTTCGAAATTTCCCGGGGGCACGTTTAGTTTTTCGTGGTTGCGGGCACACACCGGATGGTCCACTTCCTCCCGTGGCTTTTGCCACTTCAGTTCCACCTTTAAAGGTCACTTTGAGATAGGCAATGACATCAGCAACGCCCTGTTGCCCAATGGTCAGTCCCCAGTAGGGCATATTGGCGGATTTGCCTACACTTGGTCCACCGTGGTTAATGACATTATAGAGGTACTCCATCGGGAGCTTTTCAAAGGGAATGTTGGCATGTACGGCTGGCTTGGGACTCAAGCCCGAAGCCGCTGGGCCATCGCCTTTCCCTTCCACACCATGACATTGGGAACAATATTCTTTGTAGATAACTGAGCCTCGATCCACACTGGCAGTTGAAAATTCTGGGCTGGTCCAGGGTTCATAATATTGAAAATCTTTGACTCCCAACGTCATGAGATATCCAATCACACTTCGCAGCTGAGGTTCTGTGGCATCAGCCAAAAATTCTCCACTGTGTGGCGTGAAGTCTTGAGGATTGATCCCAAACCGGAATAACCAATCCTCATTGTAGCGATTTCCTGAATCTACCAAATTGGCACTTTGTGGCCCACCAACAAGTTTCCCGTCTTCTTCAATGGTGTGACATCCAATGCAGGCATGGGCTTTATAAATAACCGCCCCAACTTCGGCATCACGTTTTGTCACCTTGGAGAGATCAAATGCACCAACAGTGATTCGAGAGTCTTTGAGATTCTTTTCGAAATAATCGGCAATGGCATTCGCCTGCTTCTCGGTCACAGTTGAATGGTTGTGAGTTTCTTGGTTTTGATCCCATCGATACCCCTTGGCATAGAGCATGGGTTCCTTTCCCGTCAGCCATCTAATCAACCAATCCCGCTGATATTTGCTCCCGCCCCACATCAAATCTGGCGCTTTCAAATTAAACCGGCTCTCTTCCTTCCCCTCAAATTTATGGCACGTCGAGCAAGTATTTTTAAGCAGGGACTCTGTGTCCTGGTCGTCCGCTGCAAAAGAAGAGAGTGGAGCGACAAAAAAGAACAAGGCGCTCAACGTGAGTATAAGGATGGGACCATAAAAATCTTGGTTAGCCGATCTTTTGTGTTTCATCTTGTTTATCTCCCTATGTGAGAAAAGCTGAAAAATTTCATGATTTTTTTTAACAATATTTCTTCTTTTTACCTTAGGCAGCCAGTGAGGATACATTCCCATCATCAGATGATTTTTCCTAGGCTTGCATCATCCTTTAAATCTGCCACAAGGCATCACTATATAGAAAATAGAGCAAAATCAGCACCAAGTTTAATAACCAAATTAAAACAAGAAAAGCTATTATTTTTCAACAGTTTGAAATTTATGAAGATAGCAGAAAAGCTGTTGGAGAAATATGTTAAGGATTAACAGTCAATTATTCACAATATTTCTGATAAACAGAAATGAAAGAATGCTTCATTGTTGACAGTCTTAAGACTTGAGAGATCGAATGTAGGCCAAGAGATTATTCAGTTGAGAGTCTTCCAAAGCTCCCTCAGGCCCGGCCATTGCGGTCCCCATCATCCACAATATCCCTAGCAGGATCACCACGTTGATCGATTCTGACTTGACCTTCGCCTGATACCCTTTCGTCATTTTTTGATCTCTTCTTCCTGAAGCATGTTCACTTAGAATATGTCACCTATTTTCCAAAGGTCATCATGTATGCCGTGATCGCATAGATGTCGGAATCCGGAAGTGGGGTATTAGGAATATATGCTCCACTTTCCGGGACGAAATCATTTGGATTCAGGTTGAATCGATACACCCAATCGGCTTTGAGGCGAGTTCCCATTTTTAAAAACGACGTGCTGGATTTTCCTCCCGTATACCCACGACGAGTGTTCGCCGGAGTCCAATGGCAATTGGTGCACGCATGTTCCTGATAGAGTTTCTTCCCCTTCTGGATTTGCTCCGCTGTTCCGGGTTGCATGATGCCTTCTTGAATCCTTGGATCTTTCAATAATGCTAAATATTGAACCGCAGCTTTGGCCTTGTCGGATGTTAGTACCAAGTGGGGCAATTTTCGTTTCGGATTATAATCGTAACCCACCGGATACAATCGTTGTTTTGGATTTTGCAACCATTCTTCTAGCCATTGTGGTTGATATTTATTCCCTGCCCAGATGAGATCAGGTGCTTTTTTGTTTTTCCGAGAGACAGGGGCACCTTCAATTCGATGACACGTCGTACAGACTGACTTGACCATACGCTCACCAAGATTTTCTGATCTTGCCAAGTCGTTTAAGGCACCAAATGACAAACATAAAAATATTCCTAGAATCAACAATTTAAATTTCAGCATTCATTCCCCGCAACCTATTCAATTGAGGTGCTCATAGGGAAACGAAGAGTTCCCTCCAACGTTCTCTTCTCGCTTTCCCTCATTGATAGTTGAAAGATGTTTTGCGCAGTACTGAGCATTCGGAAAGAGGTTGAAAGATATTTTTGAGGAGTACCTTTTCCTTAATGGCTCCACTCACCAATCCTCCCAAGATTCCTCTCATCATCTTTGCTATCCCACTCTTTCTTGCAGCACATTTTCTTCTAGGGAATCTTCTGGCTGTTTGGAGAGCCCATTTAAGGGTAGAATAATATGGAACGAGGTTCCTACCCCTTCCTCACTTTCAACCGTAATGCTTCCCTGATGCTGATCAATGGCATCTTTGATAATTTTTGTTCCCAGTCCTGTTCCTCCAGTCTTTGTACTGATGGCATTGTCTGTGAATAAACGCTCTCGCACCTCGGGGGGCATCCCCTTTCCTGTATCTTTGACCACCAATTCAAGAATGTCCTTTTCGGTGTTTACATGCCCGGAAAGAGTGACTGTGCCTCCCTGAGGCACTTCAGGAATCGCATTGCCAACGAGATTGTACAGAGCCGTAAATAGGCGTTTCTCATCGACGTGAATGCAGGGGAGCTTATGCACTCCCTTGGAATGCAGAATGACGCCTTTTTCCTGGGCGGACACATGGAGTGCTTTCAAGACTCCTTCCACAATCTTTCCTATATCACAAGCTGCAAAATGGGGGCGGCTAGTCACCCCTTTGACGGCATCAGCAATTTCTCTCACTCGATCTTGAATGCGTCGGGCATTACTCTCTATCATTTCGATCACTTCTACGCACATCGCTTCACTTTTGTTAGCACTTTCTTTCTCTGAATCCGCGTGTGTAGGAAATAATTCTTTCAATTCGTCTCCCAAAATATTGGCTCCGGTTAACACAGGCATGAGCATGTTTTTGATATCATGCCCAGCATTGCCTAGCACTCTGGTAATTTCGGCCATTTTGGCCGCTTCTAATAATTGAGCGGCCTGTCGTTTCCGTTCCGTGATGTCTTGAAAGGTGACCACGGCACCGAGCAATTCTCCCTGTTCATTACGCATGGGTGTGCTGCAATATTGAGCAGAAAAACTCGTTCCATCTTTTCGCCAAAAAAATTCATCCTGCCCCATATGAACCAAGCCATCTTTGTAGGCGCCGTATATCGGGCAGTCTTCGTGTGGATAGGGATTGCCATTTTCTTTGGTGTGGTGCCATAGCGTGTGACTCGGCTGCTCTAACAACTCTTGGACGTCATAGCCCAACATTGACGCGGCGGCGGGATTGACAAACGTATGGCACCCTTGGAGATCTAACCCAAAAATTCCTTCTCCTGCAGAATGAAGAATAAATTCATTTTGACGACGGAGATCGGCAATCGTCTGTTCAGCTTCACGGCGAGCGGAAATATCTCGGAAGGTGACGACGGCTCCAGCAAGTTTCTTGGCCTCATCAAAGATAGGAGTACTGGAATATTCAGCTGGGAAGGAGGTGCCATCCTTCCGCCAAAATACTTCGTCATCTCCGTGGTGAATACGCCCGTCTTTGTACGCACCATAAATTGGACATTCTTTGGCTGGATACGTATGCCCATTACTTTTTGTGTGATGCCAAAGAGCGTGACTAGGTTTCTCCAACAGATCTTCGACCTCGAACCCTAACAAACGAGCCGCAGCTGGATTCACAAATGTGTGCTTTCCATCTAGATCAAGGCCAAAGATTCCTTCGTCTGCGGCATTCAAAATCAATTCATTTAGTTTCTGTTGGTTAAGCACTCTAAGCCTCCTTATAGCCAATGGCCGTGAATCAATCATTCATCTCCCGACAGTTCTTGATGTCCGTTCACAGAGGAGGGCATAAAAAGGTCCCTCGCTCATATGAGTAGGATTGAGCGAAGGACCTCACCGGCTCATCGTCCTTCTAATTTGTAAAACTACTCAATTCTCGTTGGTTCATGGCCTTTTCTACGGCCGCAATCAGTTTCTCTTTATCTACGGGTTTCACCAAATAATCCACTAGCCCGCGTTTCATAAGTTCTTTTGCCGTTTCCAAGTTGGGATAACCCGTCATCACCATTAGTGGTACACGAGGCCATTCTTGTTGGAAAAATTGGATGGCTTCCAAGCCATTGATTTTGGGCATGTTAATATCCGTAATAATCACATCAAGGACGAGGGGGTTGTCGCCTTCCTTAATCTGTTGGATGGCTTGCTCTCCATTTTCCGCCTCAATCACCTGATAGCCAGCCTGTTCCAAGCACATTCTTGCGACCTTCCGCACATCAGCTTCGTCATCAACGACCATGACTCGTCCATTTGTTTGTGCCATAACTTTTCTCCTTTTTGTGTGAAAATTGAACTAGTAAAATATCTTCGCTATTTCTAATGATTGAGCAATAGCTGTACCAAGGAGTAATAAATGAGAAAATCCTTACTAATCAATAACTTTCAATGATTACATTTTTAAAGAGTGAAAATTTTCGGTGAGATTGTTAAGGCATATTGTTAATGATTAACTGAACACCTTAACGTAAACAGGAATGCACAATTGACTGTGTAAGGTCTTGTAGAAAATTGCCGCAGCCGTTTTGTTAGGCCTTGCCCTAGAAATCCCCAATCCACAATTTCAAATCAATTTTTTTCTAAATATTTGATGAGCAGCGAAGCGATTCATACATAGGAGGTCCACAGACGTAGGAAATTTCTGGGCATTAGTATTGCGTACCTTATGGTGCGCAACCACCGACGAACTTCGCCGATGCTGCCTGGCAAGGGGCCCGAACCGACGTGGAAATGTTCTGGATTCTCAAGCAGGGTAGCCATGGAACGGACCTCCTGGTGGGCCGTCAGCCATCATATGCGGGGTTTGGACATGAATGTCATATCCATCGGTGGGTTTATTGCTTCCACTCAGGGCGGGCGTGGTCATGCAACCCATCGCCAAAAACCTTGAGCACCTGCGACTAATAACCTTCGTACTGATGTCCCCATTACCGGCCTCTTTTTGGTTAGGTAAATGGGAAATGTACATTTTCCAGGGTGAATTGGATTCACTAAACATTTACTAAAAACTTCAACTCAATTCTCTTCCAACGTTTTCAGTCATAGCATGCTACTTAACATTGAGACTCAATATGCTCGCTTTTTCATGAGACCTCCTTTTTGAGATACGGTTGAATGAAAAACTATCGAGGCTTTTGAAACAGAAAGGATTTTCTTTCCTCTCCGAAAGAAAAAAATATTTTCCCATTTTTTTCTTTCGTGGATTATGAGCAGGTTGGACTGGCTTGCATCAACGATCCGTGACCACTTAATGTTTTTTCCCATGCTTCAATACCACCAACAAGGTCCATGACATTCGTGAAACCCGCTTGTTCAAATAAACTCACAGCTATTGAGGAGCGATAGCCACTGGCACAATGGACCACGACGGGTTGATCATGTGTCACGTGAGAGATTTTTTTGGGAAGATGTGGGAGAGGGATATTCATGCTGTGGTCAATTCGGCTATTTTTCCATTCTTTCTGGGTCCGCACATCTAACACCTGAGGGGGATTGGCTGTCGCCAAGTGTTCAGCCAATGTAGCGGCTGTCATTCGGGTGACCTTCATAATCAGATCTGGTCTCGACTCTACTGAGGCCATGCCGCCCTCCAGATAGCCAGCGACATGATCAAACCCTATGCGCCCAAGCCGCCGTATTGCCTCCTGTTCTCGCCCTGGCTCAGCCACCACGATGATAGGGATTTCACGACTGAGGACGGTTCCGGCCCACGTGGCAAACTTACCTCCCAATCCAATGTTAATACTCCCTTTCATGTGGCCTCCAGCGAAATCTGCCGGGTCCCTGACATCCAGTAGCTGCACTGGTTCCTTTTGGATTTCTACAATGTCTTGAAGTGCTAAAGGATTGAGTTCTTTGCGAATGGCTTGGTCTAAGGTTTGCCGCTCTTTCCGATTGAGCTGAGCATCATAGCGAAAATATTCAGGAGCTTCTGGCTGATCCATGGTGACTAAGTTAATGAACTCGTCCTTCGTCATGGGTTGCAAGGCGTAGTTGTACTGTCGCTGGGTCCCCATGGTGGAGACAGTATCGGAACTCAAATTTTTCCCACACATCGACCCTGCGCCATGAGCCGGGTAGACTAATGTTTCATCTGGAAGTCGGAGCAATTTTGTGTGCAAAGATTCATACAGCATGCTGGCCAATTGGTCGGCGCTCACACAGATCGAGGCCATCAAATCAGGCCGTCCGACGTCTCCAATAAACAGGGTATCGCCGGTTAACACCGCATAGGGCGTATCCGCGTTTTTTTCAAGATCGTACACGAGGATCGAAATTCCCTCTGGCGTGTGCCCAGGCGTCTCAAGAACCGAAAGGCCAACTTGTCCAAATTCAATGGTTGCCCCATCTTGTAATGCTTTAAATTGGTATTCCGCCGTAGCGTGCGCTCCCAAGCAAATCTCGGCCCCGGTTCGGTCTCGTAATTCTAAGTGTCCAGCAAGAAAATCCGCGTGAAAATGAGTGAGAAAGACGTAGCGAATAGTCCACCCATGCGATGCAGCCTCGTCTAGGTATTGTTCCACATCCCGCTGTGGGTCAATTACCGCTGCCGTTTTCGTTTGTTCGTCGGCAATCAAGTAGGAGGCGTGGGCTAAACAACTCAAGTAATATTGTTTAAGAAACATGGTTCATCTCCTTAGTGCTGGCTTGATAGGCTGTCGACAGACATGGTGAGTTCCCCTCGAGGGGATCATATCTAAGAGTGGCCCAAGCAGAAGCAGTACCAATGCAAAGAGCGTGAAGATCTGAGATACAAGTTCCACAGTTAGCCTCACTCCTCGATTCGATAGGTATTAATGCCAATTATGGTCCAGGCTGGGCAGTATCCAACTGTTCCCGTCAGTAGGGCGATCGCTCCAACCACACCCAATGTGGCCGTTCCCCATGTAGGCAGATCGAGAACGACGGCCGAAACCACCAACAATCCTCCTAACGCCAACCGAATGCTTTTTTCTGTTCCTCCGACATTTTTACACATAATTTCTTCCTCCTTGCTTATAATTCACATTGGTCACATCATGCTAATACGCAAGGGTAGTGCCATGAAAATTTTTTTGAACAATATTAGTCTTTCATTTTAAAAACAACGGGTTGTGGAATGAGAGCCGAAGAAGAGAGGTCAGGAAGGCTGGGGAGTTGTTAAGGAGGAAATGTTAATTGTTAAGTAGCCAATTAACGACGGTGTAAACGGTTATACATGAATTTTATAAGGGCATGTTCAATCGGGCTTTTGAGATGACGCACATGGCCTAGTCACGTACGATCGATGAAGTTGCGGATGGCATCCTACTTTCTTTAATTCCCTCACCATGGCATTCCCCACTTCTTTCAGAAATACCCTCGTGACTTCATGGGAATGTTGAAAAAAGCCACCAGCGGTGTTCTCGCCATTTTGTCGTGCTTACGTACATGAAGTACGCTCCGCGCGTCAAACTGGCTGCGGCCTTGCTGAAGTTACGATGTCCATGTGATGGAATCAGAAATGCAGTCTTGGTAATGATCATGAGTACAGATTGTTTTAGTATTGATTTTTCCTTCAAGTATCACCAGACATATTTGGGTTTGAATAATATTCTCCTGCGCATTCCGGGCAAATCCCATGAGTAAACTCCACTTTTGAATGAGCACGAATATACGTTTCGATTTGATTCCAATACCCCTTGTCGTCCCGAATCTTTTTACAAGTCGCACAGATGGGAAGAATTCCCCGTAAGGTCTCTATTTCAGCAAGAGCTTTTTCAAGTTTTGTAATGAAGTGTTCTCTCTCTTGTTCGTATGTTTTGCGCTCAGAAATATCGTGAAAAATGTGAAACAATACTTCCTCATCAGCTCTGGTGATTGGTCCACTAAAGACTTCAACGTCTTTTATTCCTCCGCTCGCCAGTTTGTGGCGAAAGGTGAAATACTTCTGTTTCCCTCGTTAAGTTTCTTGAATTTTCTCAAACACGTGTTCCTCAGCAAGCATGTTGATGTCCATGATTCTCATATTCGTTATTTCATCTTTTGTATACCCATAATATTCACATGCTGTGGCATTAGTATCCAAAATGGTTCCACTCTTAGGATGAATGATCAGCATGATTGAATGGCGGTGATCGAATAGACTTTTATGGAATTCTTCAGCTTTGTCAGACCTATCCTGTAATTTAGTAACGAGTTTCTGTAACTCTTCGTATGTGCATTCATCAGACATAATGACCCGTTCCTTTGCTGAGCATCAATTTAATGAAACAGACGAAGAATAACTTAACAATCCTCCCGTAAGATTATAAACATTTGAGAACCCGTGTTGGAGAAGAATGCGTGCGGCGAGGTATCCACGTAGCCCAACCCGGCAATACACCACAGTTTCTTGGGAGAGATCAAGTTCCTGAAGATGGTCTCTGAGTTCGTCTAAGGGAACCAGATGGGCTTGAGGAAGATGAGCTTCCTGATATTCTTCTGCGGTTCGTACATCTAATAATTGAAGAGAGGTGTTTGTTTCCAGTTTCGTTTTTAATTCATCGCTCGTAATAGTCTTGACCTCTCCACGTAATGTATTGCCTGCTACGAAGCCAGCCATGATGACCGGACCTTTTGCAGAATTAAATTGGGGGGCATAGGCTAAATCCAATTGTTCCAAATCCTGGACTTTCATTTTGGCATGTAACGCGGTTGCCAGCACGTCAATCCGTTTGTCTATTCCCTGTTCACCCACGATTTGAGCGCCTAGAAGTTTTCCGGTGTCCTGTTCTACCACCAATTTTATATGAAGGGCTTCTGCGCCTGGGTAGTATCCAGCGTGATCCAACGGATGAGTGACCGAAACGAAATATTTCAAACCATCTCTTTGGGCCTCATGTTCGGTCAGTCCTGTTTTGGCGGCAATGATACCCATACTCTCAACAATTCCTGTCCCTAGCGATCCATTGAATTGTAAATCACCGCCTGCAGCATTCGCGCCTGCGACTCTTCCCTGTTTATTCGCCGGTCCAGCCAAGGGAATGCGTGTTCGTTTACCCGTGACCAAATGGGTGGTTTCAACGGCATCGCCTGCGGCATAGATATTGGGATCGGAAGTCTGTTGTCGTTCATTAACGGCAATCCCTCCTGACCTCCCGATTTCTAGCCCAGCCTCTCGTGCAAGTTTTAATTCTGGACGAACGCCAATTGAAAGAATTGCCATATCCATGGGAATCCGTTTCCCACTTTCCAGTTCAGCTTCTTGCGCTAACTTCCCAGTTTGACGAAATCCTTTGATGCCATCATCCACGATAAATCCCACTTGTTTTTCCTGTAAGTGCTGAGCGACAAGATTGGCCATATCTGGATCAAATGGAGGCAAAATCTGTGGAGCTTTTTCGACAATAGTCACTGTTAATCCTCGGTTCACCAAGGCTTCTGCTGTTTCCAGGCCAATAAAGCCGCCGCCTATAATCAGTGCCTTCTGTGAAGGGTGATTGTGAAGAAAAGATTTAATCGCGTCGGAATCGGGAACGGTTTTGACAGAAAAAATATTTGTTGCCCGAATACCAGGGATGTCGGGGACGATGGCACCCGCTCCAGGTGCCAAAATTAAGGTGTCATATGGGTGGGAGATGATTTCCTGAGTAACTAAACTTTTGACCAGAACACATTTTTCTTTTCGATCGATTTTGAGGACATCGTGTAGGACGTGAACCCGAACTCGAAACCGCTTCCAGAAACGTTCGGGAGTTTGAAGCAAGAGTTCGTCACGATCTTGGATCGTTTCGCCCACATAATATGGGAGACCGCAATTGGCAAAGGAAACATAGAGTCCTTTTTCAAAAATAGTGATGTCGGCTGATTCGTTTGTTCGCCGCGCCTTGGTTGCGGCGCTGGCCCCACCAGCTACTCCGCCTACAATGACGATTCTTATTGGCTTCATAGATCTAACACCAATGGTTTCCTCCAGAATATGGTTTGAGTTCGACAGCTATCTGCGAAATTCTGACTATCCCTTTCCGCTAACACACTGTCTGAAAGAATAATGTGGGGAATTATTCCACACACCCGCAGAAGGCGTTCCGTCGCCTTTTGCCCCAAACAAAAGATTTGAAATACTTCAACGCGCGTATAAAAGCAAAAACAACGCCACAATGTATGGCCAGAAATTTGTTCTTGAAAACCCAGAAAAATCAGAAGTTGGTTGAAGGCTAGAAAAAAATGTGCAGGAGAGAAGAAGGGAGCGTTACCACTTTAGAGTTAGTGGACTAACGTTGATAAAGAAACACATTGGGTGAGGTAACAAATAGAAGGGGGGATTCTTCAGGAAAAAATAATTTTTAAGTTTACAGTTTCAGAAACGATTTATCGTTCGTCAGGTCATGATAGTGTGTGATCCTTAATTCATTCTTGTTTGAACACCACAGAGGTTATGGGAGCCATGAAATTTTTTCATATACGGTTTATTGGCCTGTTAGGGACGATCGTACATTATACCTTTCCTGCTGCCACTGGGGTTAAGCTTTGCATTTGAATTTTCTCAGTAATTTCATTGAGTTTTTCATTGGCAGCTTCATTCTCTATCTGACATGTGCCGGCATTTTGATGCCCGCCACCGCCATACGCGAGGCAGAGCTCACCGATATTGACCGTTGAGCTACGGTTTATGATCGATTTCCCAATCGCGAAAACGGTGTTTTGTTTTTTCAAACCCCACATGACATGGATGGAAATATTACAGCTGGGGTACAGAGCATAAATCATAAAACGGTTCACGGCATAAATGGTTTCTTCGTCACGTAGATCTAGGACCACTAAGTCATCATGGATCGTTGAGCATCGCTGTATCTGTTGTTTGGCCATGTCCGCATGTTCCTGGAAGAGCTGCACCCGTTCTTGAACATCTGGCAAGGCAATGATTTCATCTATACTGAGGCTTATGCATTTTTCAATGAGTTCCATCATTAACTGGTAATTAGAGATACGAAATTCACGAAAGCGTCCAAGTCCAGTACGCGCATCCATGAGGAAATTCATTAATGACCAGCCACTCGGATTTAAGATTTCGTCGATACTGTATTGGGCTGAATCGCCTTTATCAACAGCTTCCATCATCTCATTCCATGAGGCAGGAAAGGTCTTTTCACCTCCATAATATCGATAGACCACTCGTGCAGCAGAAGGGGCCTCGGGATCGATAATATGATCACTTCTCTCACCAGCATTTCGGATAGTCTCACTTTGATGATGATCAAAGGCGAGGTGGACTCCTTCGACAAACGGCAGATTGGTGGTGATATCATGGTCCGAAACCGCAATTTTGCCATCTTGCATATCTTTAGGGTGGACAAACTTAATCTCTTCAATAATTCCTACTTTTTTTAGCAGAACCGCGCAGACCAGGCCGTCAAAATCACTGCGGGTTACTAATCGAAACTTTTCAGTGCTCATAGATTGTTCCCCAGATTCCGGAGAGGTTCATAAAAGAATGCCCTGAGTTTTCTAATGAGTGACTAGAATTCAAACGATATGTTCCTAGCCGGGGCATCAATGCCTTACCATCTATTCGGTGAGATGACTTAGATCCTGAAGGCTCTGGTGCGAAAAATCTAAACTTGGGAGGGCGATCCTGGTCTTTTTGAAGAATTCAGCCCATGTCAGAGCTCAAATGGCAGGACTAGCCTTCTCTTCGTCTGAAATCAAATGACCAAATGGACTTTGATTAAGTTCGTCCCGAGAGAATACCCCAATCGTTCCCCTGTCACGATGACGATGAGCTGGCCTTCATGAAGCAGGTCTAATTTTTTTAGGCAATCTTGGGAAGCATGAATGCGCTCATCGGTGTCATCGACTTGGGGAAAGGCAAATGAGCCCACGCCCCACACCAAAGCTAATTGGCGGGTGACAGATTGGGAAGGTGTGAGCGCTAAAATCGGGACAGTCGGGCGATGGTGGGCTAATGACATGGCGGTATGGCCAGACTCAGTAAATACCACGATAGCTTGGGCGTCGACTAAGCTGGAAAGAGAGACAGCAGCCTCACAGATTGCTTCAGGAGTTGAGCGAAGGGTTGGTTTTGGTGAGTTGGGTATGTTCCTTTGAGTGAACACATTCTTTTCGGTTTGACGGATAATTCGATCCATAACTTCGATCGCCTCGACAGGATAGCTCCCGGTCGAAGTTTCGGCCGACAACATGACGGCATCTGTTCCATCCAGCACAGCATTGGCCACATCCGAGGCTTCAGCGCGAGTGGGAATGGGGCTTTTCGTCATTGATTCCAACATTTGTGTGGCCGTGATGACCGGTTTTCCTTTTAGATTGGCTTGGCTGATGATTCGTTTTTGCAAGAGGGGAACTTCCTCAGGACTTAACTCTAAAGCTAAGTCGCCTCTGGCGACCATGACCCCATCGGCGATATCGAGTATTTCATCGAAACAAGTTAGGGCTTCGGGCCTCTCAATTTTGGCAATGACAGGAATCGGTGCCGAGTGTTCAGCAAGAGCTGCTTGGACAGTTCTAATATCGTTTGGGCTACGAACAAAAGAAAGGGCCAGGTAGTCTACGTCCTCTTTTACTGCCATCTGAAGATCTTCGCCATCTTTTTTCGTAAACCCGGGAATATCGAGTGGAAGGCCTGGGAAATTCACGCCTTTTCGGGAAGTCACCGTTCCTCCAACGAGAACAGTACAAATCAATTGATTAGGCTCTGGGGTGTGTATTTTAAGTGAAATATTGCCGTCATCGATCAACACGATTTGTCCAGACTTTAAGTCCTTGGAAAAAGAGGGTAGGTCAATCGGAAGTTCATTGTCGAGGGTATGCTTTGGCTTTGCTTGAGAAACCAAAGAGATCTGGGGAATCAAAGATACCCTCTGGTCACGAATGAATAGTCTTCCCTCTTTAGGAAGATCTCCCACTCGGATTTTGGGACCGGCCAAGTCTACGAGGATGGCGAGTGGGATCTGTTTCTTCTGAGAGAGATCTCGAAGATGTTGAATAGTGGCTTTGTGCCAATCAGAAGTGCCATGGGACATATTGAACCTGGCGACATTCATCCCAGCGTCCATGAGCGCTTCTAGTTTTTCCGGGTAACACGTTGCAGGGCCAATCGTCGCGACAATTTTGACTTTGCGCATCTGAAATCCTATGAGGAAAAGTCGGATGGAAGGTAAAAGAGAAAGAGTGCGACGGCCAAGCTAGTTAGAAAATGTGATGAGAATTTTTTAGGTCTCAAATAGACGGTAACGCCGTATGAAAGAAAGATCGTGAAAGGCACTTCTTGTCCTTTCTGTGAGAACTTTCATGATTTTAACAAGGCTGTCCGTTGAAGAGGCAGGGCTTATAGCGGGAAATATCAAAATCTGTTTCTTCTTTATACACTAACTCGTTTCCGTTGACCCCATCTAATAACGGATCATTCCACATGGTATGGTTCCACCAATAAAAGATTGGATACTCAGGAAGATAATAGACCGGATTGCCATAGTTGCTACGTTTATGGCCTTGAACGGTTCGACCGGTGACGTAATCAACATCTCCGTTTCCGTTTAGGGAATACAACGAAAGAAAAAGACGAGACTCTTGATCGTAAATCTCATCGATGCGGGTTGTTTCGTCGGGTTCTGGGGGCAAGGATTGCATGGCTGGGTTAGAGACTGGGACAGAAGTAAACACCAACCAACTTGAAAACGCGAATAAGGCCAATCCTGTCATGGGTCATGCCCCCCTTTAATTACTCGTTGCCAAATGCCCTGATGTATAGTAACACATGCCAGGCCTCCTCTTCACTGAGGACGAGCGGGATAAATGATGCCATATCCGTTCCGGGGCTGCCGTTTTTCAAGATCCAAAACAACTCCCCATCCGTTCTGGCCGCCTGCCAAGCTTTGTCTGTAAAATTTCGTGGGAGTTTTCCTACTAGCCCTGGAATCTTGCCGAGGCCTTTCCCGTCACGCCCGTGGCAAGTGACACAAAATGCTTTTCCGTGAAAAATCTTTTTTCCTTTTCCAATGTTATCAGGTGTTGAAGGAAAGGGATTTTCCCACGCTCGCGCTTCGGCTATTTGATTCTGAGGTACTCTTTGCTTTAGCACTTGCGGATCAGCCGCTTCACTTGCGAAAGGCCAACAAAGGCTTTGGAGCAAGAGACCATATACCCATAGCATTCCTATTTTCCAAGGCATCAGGAGCACTCCTTAATAACTAATCTATTTGAGAGAACACAGGGAGAGCGTTTCTTTGCTCTCCCTGTGGCGCTAGGTTATTCTGTTCGGAAGACGTGTCCAAGCGAAGTGGGGATGGAGACAGTCCCGTCTGGAACAACTTTATCTTTACCCCAAAGATGAATAATGACGCCATCGGTTTTCCCTGCGGCTTCTGCAATGGCTTTGACTTTGGCTGGATCCTCAACATCAAGGATTTGAACCCGCCCGGTATCAATCTCAACTTGGTGATCATGAAATGCCCTATTCCATTGGACTAACGGCACATTTTTCCTGGCAAGGTCTTTCCCAATAAAATATTCAATGGCAACAAGTTTGGCGTTAGCATCGGTGGATTCATAGAGCTGACATTGCAGCACTTCATCCGAGATTCCTTTGCAATAGTGATGGTAGGGACCTCCAACTGATCCATCAGCCATCATATGTGGGGCCTGGACATGAATATCATATCCATCGGTTGGGCTATTCCCCCCACTTATGGCTGGAGTGGTCATGCACCCCATGGCTAGTAAGCTCAAAGCCCCTACGAATAATAGTGAACGGATTGAACGATGCATTGCGACCTCCTTGTTAATGATGTGTGATAGACTGAACGAAATTCCTGGTTAAGGAATGGGGGAAAATTATAGGCCTTCTATCGAGTGATAGCTAATGGGCTTCTGTGGTCAGCCCAACTCGTCGATTTGGGACGTTCCATGATTTCGTTTGCCTGTTGTGTTGCTCGATTTTGGAGAATCATGGAGTCAAACGTATCGCCGCAGTTGAGGCACCGCCATATCGACAAGACGTACAAGGCTTCATCTTCGTTATAGACTTGATCGCTCATTAATAAGCCCTCGCATCGTGGACAATTCATATTAAATCTCCTTTCTTCCCAGTGAGTGCTTAGGAACTTCGAATTCGGTTCATGGGTAATTTGGATAACACTATCCCCATCAAACACGAATCGGTTAATCCAGCGTGAAGGAGCCCCGCCCCTACGATGGCAGGAAGAAGAAAAAACCCACTATGGACCGTGAAGCCCAAACCGACTCCTAACAAGATCAACCCGCCTGCAATGGCGCGAACCTGACCTTCTAATGAAATTCCTTGTTTCCCTTTTATCACAGGCTTGCCTTGATCAACCCAGGCCGTGATACCGCCATCAAGAATTTCACAATTCGTCAGGCCATTGTTGGTTAAATACTCGTAGGCTATCTTCACCCGATTCTGAGTGCGACACACCAACATGATGGGGTGTTTCAGAGAGAGAGTTTTCAATTCATCCACATATGTATGTAAATCTGGTAATGGAATATTTCGGGAATCTGAAATATGCACACCCTCAAATTCTTGAGGTGTTCTGACATCGATATAGAGAAGGTTGCGAGAAGGATTCGCAAACTCCTGATTGCTGTGTGTTTTTCCTGCGTCTTTTTCTTGATCCAGAAATGTGGTGCTCATGTGTGTCCCTCCATTCAAACAATTGTATTTGTGTGCAACTTGTTGTGTATTTTAATTGAAGCTTCTGTTTGGGATGCCCCCAGGAGTTGTCCAGGGCTCCTAACCTACGATTAACAATGCATAGGCCTCCACATAAAAAAGTAAAGCAACGCTCGTGCCATGATGGCCTATTCTTGTTAATTAATAAAATATATAATAAAAACAATAATTTATAAATTTATATTGTGACTTGATCCTAGAGGGCGCTTTCCTAATTAAAGGAAATAATGAACAGAAACCGTTAACTGCTAACTTAACAAGTTAACGGATTCAGGAGGTTTATTCGATTAGGTGGAGGCAGAAGATTCGAGGTCAAGAAACTTGAGTTTTTTCCAGAGAGTGACGCGACTCACGCCAAGAAGCTTGGCAGCTTCTGTTTTGTTGCCCTCGGCTTGCTCTAAGGCCTCCCGAATGCGAAGTTCTTCGGCAGGCTCCAAATTGGAAGGAGTGGTGGAAGGGGAAGAGGTCTTCAAGGTGGGGCGTTGGACTTCTGGTGGAAGATCCCAAAGTGTGATGCAGTTGTCAGCCACGGTCACAAAGGCATGTTCAATAGCATTTTTGAGTTCCCGAACATTTCCAGGCCAACGATATTCTTGAAGGCGTTGCAACGCATCTTGCGCGATTTCGTTGATGTCGCGTTTGAAGACCTTGGCATTGTCTTCCATGAAATGATTGACCAAAAGAGGGATATCTTCACGTCGCTCTCGAAGAGGTGGCAGGGTAATTTCAAAGACATGAATGCGGTAATAAAAGTCTTCTCGCAGGGTTCCCTCGCTCATCAGATTTTGTAAATTGCGATTGGTGGCTGTAATTAAACGGACATTGACCTTCATTGCGCGGTCATCCCCTACTCGTCGAATTTCGCTTTCCTGCAACACTCGTAATAGTTTGAGTTGAAGCAAGGGACTCGTGTCACCGATTTCATCTAAAAATAAGGTTCCGCCATCTGCCGCTTGGAACACACCGATCTTATCGCGAATGGCTCCAGTGAACGCGCCTTTGACGTGGCCAAACAATTCGCTTTCCAATAATGTTTCAGGAATGGCCGAACAGTTAATCGCAAAAAAAGGTTTGTCCTTGCGGACACTCAGAGCATGGATGGCTCGTGCGGCCAACTCCTTGCCGGTGCCGGATTCTCCAGTCAGCAATACGGTGACATCACTTTGGGCCGCTAGCCGCAACCGACGAAAGACTTCTTGCATGGCAAGGCTTTTGCCAATAAGTTGTTGGAAGGCTTCTCTCGATTTGGTCTGCTCTTCCAGAACGGCAATTTTTTGGTTGTTGAGAATGAAGGAAGTGAGATCAGTAAATGTTCCTACGGCTCCAGCGACGCTCCCCTGTTCATCTCTCAGAATAGACACATTGCCGAAGAGATAGAGTTCTCTCCCGTCTTTACCGAGGACTTTACATTCCTGGTTGCAGATGCCCCAAGGGTAGGGCGAGGGGTTATCGAGGAATTCCGTGAGGACACGAAATCCCTTACAATTCTGGCCTTCTAAGATATGACAGGATTGCCCAATAACATCGTCGCTGGGATAGCCCGTGATCCGCGCTGCACCGGTACTCCATGCAACGATATGGCCTTTCGCATCCACGGTAAAGACACCATCAGCCATCACGTCCAGCATGTTATTCAGGATGGCAGGATTTTTTCGGAAATCTAATTCCATGAGATGAACAGGAAATGGAATGAAGATGAAAAGAGGAGCGGGAGAACCAAATCGTGAGGCACGGGGTCAAAAGACAGATCGCTAAGAAGGAGAAGTTATTTTATTCGTCCTCCTTGGCCCTTCACTCCCCACGAGTCTTCGTTTATCTTCTCCTCTGCCTTATTGTGCTGCCAATAACGATTTGAATGCTGGGTCAGAGTTGACGATTCCTTTGAGAGTATCGTTCTCCAACATATAGGCCCAAGTTTGTGGGTTGGCGCCGGGAATTTTTTCGTGCCACTCTTTCGCTTGTTGTAATAGATCGAGCATGGCTTGATTATCACGTGGAATGTGGAAGGCGAGGCTATAGGCCATCGCATAGGTCGCCGTGAATTTATTTAACGGATCCTTAGTCAATTCTAAGGCTTGCTTGGCCTCGTTATAGCCTTTTTGAATATCAGGGTCGTCAAAATGTCGATTCCATGCGACTTTTCCTATTCGAGCCCAGGCCAACTCTAATAGCACTTCTGCACGCATTTCTTTTTGTTCAGTAGGAACTTCTGCTAACAGTTCTTGTGGTGCTGACAATGCTGCTTGTTGATCATTATTCCAGCGATACGTCGAGATCAGGTGCATCCGATTGTTAAAATCTCCAGACTCAAGGGATGCGAGGGCTTCCATCACTGGAATCATGCGGTACAAATAGTCGGCCGGTGTCGGCTCAGCTTTTCCACCTGTCACCATACCTAATCCTAAATCAAAGCGGTCGGTCTGAGATTTCACGGTCCAATACAATTCATTGAATCGCTGAGCCAAACGGGCATCATCAATGGGAATGCTATTGAGGCGGCTTCCATGGTTCAAAATCCCTTGATACAGTTGGTTGGCAAAGACACTTAAAACCTCTTTGTTATTTGGCGCAATCATTAAGACACGATTGAGTTGCATCAGGGTATCCAAGGGATTTGAGGCAGCTTGGGCCTGTTTGACCCCAGCCAAGGCGGCTTCTGTTTGATCATCAGGCCCAAACCATGTCGTCGAATGCGGGACAAGCCCACCGGCATCCACCACAAATGGAATAGTGGTTCCATGAGATCCGTCGAGCGGAAGATCGAGCACCGCTCGATCGGTCGGGAACCCTAAGCGTTGAAGATCGGAAAGCACCACCCATTTGACTTTCACCGATTGAACGACACGCTGTACCTTTTTATAAGGGACGACCCAATCCGCTGCTCCTGGTCCATTGGAAACGGGAGCGGTAAGTGGATTCGGATAGGAAACAGTTGTGGTCAAATACGACGTTGGAGCCGCATGGACCGTACTTTCATCGGGCGATGGAAAGGAGGCATGAGGCAAGGTTCCAGATGCTAAGGGCTCTATGGTAAAGGGATGCTCGGGCTCATATTGGGCAATGTCATACATCACAAAAAAAGACGGGGCTAATTGCTTGCCGGAGGTTTCCGCGATATAAAATCTTTGAAAGTCTTCGAAATCCACCAATTTGCCTGGCCCCGGCCAAATATTATCTAAACCCCCATCATGTTGATTCACAGCACGCGCATGTGCCTCACTTCGTCGTTGAGCACACCACTCGTAAATCGGGCTCTGTGCATTGGGGAAGTTTCCGCCTACCAGTAACTGTTGTTGGGCCATTTTCATCAAGCACACAAAATCTCGTTGCCCGGCCGCCACGGGATCGTCTTTGCCAACCGCGTGAGCATACTCAGTTATGGTAGAGAGCAAATCCTCTTGGCTGACAGGAGGTGACTCGCCCGACCAAGCAATCGCACCAGGCAAAAGAAAAAACGCACACAAAAATGTGAACCACTTGGGTCTGATCGTTATTCGCGGAGTATTATTCACAAATAGTTGATGGCAAACTGTACGCATGAAACCCAACTCCTCCTCATAAACATGTTGAATGAAAAGTGTCTTTTGGTTTGCTGGGGTCTGGGACCCCAAAGGCAAAACGGCTACTGTACCATACCTGATTTCTCACGCACCACGATGGTACCCCGCATGACATGACCTGGTAAATCGCAGAAATAGGGATAGGTCCCCGGGCGAACCGGAGTAAACTCGATTTCAGTTTGTCCTCGAGTGGGAAGAAGCACCCGGACAAAACCGTCTTTCGCAAACTGCGGGGCTCCATTCCCGCTTACAGCCACGTGGGATTCAGCCAACAACCCTACAGGCACAAAGGCATGCAGTTCAGTATCTAAATTTTTCAAGACCAACCGGGTCTTCTGCCCAACCTCAATGGTTAAACTATTCGGGCGAAACTCACGAGAGCGGATATCAATGGTGACCTCGAGTGCTTCCAGATTTGGGGTTGGCGGGAGACTAGTCGGAGTGGCACTCCAAACCGGGAAAACGGAGGTAGTCCAAACAAGGGTCGTCATCAAACATGCCAAGAGTATGAGTCTAGGCTGCAAAAAGGAAATGAAGGTGTGGGGTGTGATATTCATGCTTCATTATACTGGGTGGCTCCTTTCCGGCGAAAGTTTAGAATACATTGCGTGAGACAATGTTCCTTTTAAAATTTCAAACTATACGTAGGGTAAAATATTTAAAAAAGAAGAAGAAACGGAATTGGGCTGGAAGGTCTTAAGAAATTCAGAAACTGGCCGAAAAATATGTGATATGAGGAATTTCGAGCTATGAACCCCGTAACCGCCTTTATTGGAAACGATCCTGGAACGATGCTCCTGGGAGCTGTATTACTACTAGGGGTCTTGGTCTTTGCCTGGTTTGACTATCGTAGAACCTCCCGCTTGCCCAATCTGGGAACGGTCATGGTTAAGAACCGATTAAACGGTCCTAACTAAGTTTCTAAGTAATTTTCTTTCCCATCCGAAGCCATTCGGCCTCCCACTTCTCATTTCTTCCAACTCAGGATGGTTCGATATATCTAAGCACTTGGAAGAGACTCAGATTCCACTCTTAAAGATGGGGAAAAATGAGGCCATGCGCAAAAATGGCTTAAAGCCATTCTAAAATATTCAATAGCTAGCGTTAGCTGAAAACAGAGCCTGAGAGATGAGATTCCGTAGCCTTTGGTTGATGAGGTAGGCTGTGGGTGAACGTACTTCGAAGACGATGTGCATGGTACCGACAAATTCCATGAGTTATGGGGCCGAGTGAATTTTCTGAGCGCTGCTCAGGAATCTCCCATTGACCTTCTTGCTGACACCATGCACAAATCCGAATCATATCCACTCCAATGGCTTGCTGATTATTGAGCAATGCAAACTCTATGAAATAGATAAAGCAAGAACAGCGCCATAAGCTTATAACGACGACATTTCCTAAAAACACTGGAAATTTAAACATTCTCAACCAACTGGATTTTGTTGTGTTAGACAAACTAATACACCATCGTATCCAAAGAGATACAGATTCCCAAAAGGAAGCGGGTACCTTTAAAAGGAAGGAGTTGCTGATTTGGTGTCCCTAACCAGATAATACCGTCATGAATACACTGGAAGACCTTTCCTTTGACAATACCTATGCGAAGTTGCCTGATGTCTTTTTTGAACGGGTGAAGCCGACGCCGTTTCCGAATCCGTATGTGGTGAGTGTGAATCCAAGTGCGGCAGGTCTGCTGAATTTAGATCCTCAGGAATTCCATCGACCTGACTTTGCCGAATATTTTTGCGGGGCGAAACTGCTCCCTGGGAACGAGCCGATTGCGATGCTCTATTCCGGACACCAGTTTGGCCATTATGTGCCGCAGCTTGGTGATGGGCGGGCGATCATGTTGGGCGAAGTGAGAAATGAACAAGGCGAGCCGTGGGAGCTGCAACTCAAAGGCGCGGGGCTCACACGGTTTTCGCGGGATGGGGATGGGCGAGCCGTCTTACGTTCTACCATCCGGGAGTATTTATGTGGCGAAGCCATGCATGGACTGGGAATTCCCACGACTCGGAGTTTGTGTATTGTGGCAGGTGAAGAGATCGTGTTGCGAGAATTACCTGAACCGGGTGCGATGCTGCTGCGTATGGCACCATCCCATGTTCGGTTTGGTTCGTTTGAAGTCTTTTTTTATCGGCGCCAGAATGAGTATCTGAAGCAATTAGCAGACTATGTGATCGACCATCATTACCCACATGCGCGAGAGGCTGAGAATCCCTATGCCCGCCTGTTGCATGAAGTGGCCATGCGGACGGGTCATCTGGTGGCCCAATGGCAGGCTGTGGGTTGGGCGCATGGTGTATTGAATACGGACAACATGTCTATTTTGGGTTTGACGATGGATTATGGTCCGTATGGATTTATGGAACGCTATGATCCCACGTTTATTTGCAACCATTCCGATCACCAGGGTCGGTATTCCTTTCAACATCAACCGGATATTGGCTATTGGAATATTCGGGCACTAGGTCAAGCGCTGTCTCTGTTAATAGATGAAGAAGCTCTGAAGATGGCGCCGCAATTATATGAACAGGCCATGCTTGAGAAATATGCGGAATTGATGCGGGGCAAACTTGGCTTGACCGAAAGCCACGCGGGCGATGATAAGTTAGTGACGGATCTTTTGAATCTTATGGATTCCAGCCGAACGGATTACACGACATTCTTCCGGGCGCTGGGGAATTTTCAGCAGGAGGCCCCCACCAACAATTCAGCTATTCGTGATTTCTTTCTCCATCGGGAGGCCTTTGATGATTGGTCTGGCCGATATCGTGAACGATTGCTAGCAGAGAAAAGCCAGGATGTTGAACGGAAGGTTCGAATGGATCAGGTCAATCCTAAATATGTTCTTCGCAATCATTTGGTAGAACGCGCGATCCAACAAGCCACACGAGAGAAAGACTTTTCAGAGATCGATCGATTACTGGAGCTGTTGAGTCATCCATTTACGGATCAATCAGGTATGGAAGCCTATGCACTTCCTGCTCCAGATGATAGTCCGCCAATCATTGTGAGCTGTTCGTCGTAACCCGCTAAGACTATTCCAACCATTTTGCGGGCTTTGTTTGATATTTGTAGAGTACCCCCTCTTTTGTAAGGAGGGGAAAGGGGGAGGTAGAAACGTAGAGTTGAGACCGGCGCGCTCTACGACTCAAAGTGTTGCTATTGGCATTTCTCTACTCCACCTTAATCCTCCCCTTACAAAGGGGAGGAAGCTTGGAGCGCGACCGTACTTATGCGACTAATTTTCATCTCTATTATCTTTATTGCGCTGGTGCTGGGTCCGCAGTTGTGGGTGTGGTGGGTGTTTAAACAATATCGGCAACCCCGTGAAGATTGGCCTGGAACTGGCGGTGAACTGGCGCGTCATTTACTGAATCGATTTGGTCTGCAAGAGGTGCGCGTTGAACCGACTCCCATGGGCGATCATTACAATCCAGAAACCAAACTCGTAGGCTTGTTACCTCAGCATTACAATGGCAAATCCTTGACCGCCGCCGTCATTGCGGCACATGAAGTAGGGCATGCGTTGCAGGATCATGAAGGATATTCGCTCTTGAAGGACCGGACACACTTAATCAAGTTTGCACAGAAAGCGGAAAAAGCAGGATCGTATCTCATGCTCGGCATGCCCATATTGGCCGGGATTACCCGAATCCCTGCCGTGGGCCTTGCCGTATTAGTGGTGGCCATTGGCACGATGAGTGTTTCGGCAATGGTCCATCTCATCACGTTGCCAGTGGAATGGAATGCCAGCTTCCGTCGGGCGTTGCCCATTCTTGAAGAAGGTGGATATTTAGCGCCAACGGATATGGAGGGTGCCAGACGCATTCTCAAAGCCGCCGCCTTAACCTATGTCGCCTCTTCGCTGTTTAGCCTGGTCAACATGTGGCGCTGGATTCGTCTCGTCCGCCGATAGATAATTAGACACCACTAGCTGGGGCGCTAGAGCTTCAAACGGTGTCGCGTTTGTTGCCTGTCGTCTTCAACCGATCCAACAAAGATTCTACGGGTGTGTCCAATTGCTTTTTCTTATTACAGGCTTGGCAGGCGGGCACGATATTTCCTCGGGTACTTTTGCCACCTCGTGCAAGTGGCACGAGATGGTCCATGGTGAGATTGTCTGCCCCTACTGATTGCTGACAGAAGTGACAAAGTCCCTTCTGTCTTAGTGCTTCCCACCAAGATGATTTACGAAGTTTTTTCGCCTTATCCCGTTCAATTTTGATGTGGCGCTGAACGGCATCATGGTCGCCGAGATCGTAGAAGTTTTCTTGAGTCATAAATTGTGTGTCGGGGTTCACGCAGTTTGTGGCACGGAGGGATTCTACCTCCCCGCACCCCTCCTTACAAAGGAGGGGGCTCTGTCATGCCTAATCAATATTTATTGATGTTAATCGAGGGCGAGGGTGAGGCATTTTGCGGAGCCGCCGGCTTTGAGAAATTCGTCTAGTTCAACTGGGTGGGGTGTGTAGCCGTGTTGGGTCAACCATTCCATTGTTTTTGGACAGCCTGTTGGTAGCACCACATGGCGATCGACACACACCGCATTACAGGCAAACCGTTCGCCTTCTGAAGATGGGACGGCGAACCGTTTGTCCTGTTCAATCCGAGAAGCTATGACAGTTTGAGCGTATTCATCAAATGCCGAAGGAAAGTACAGGAGCTCTCCTCCGCTTAAGGGACAAAAACAAGTGTCTAGGTGGTAAAATCGCTGATCTACGAGTTCCACGGGAAGAATTTCTTTCTGAAAAATTTTCGACAATCCGTCATAGGCGCGGATGTCGCTGCGCTGACGATAGCCGCCAATCCAGAATTCCGGAAATTCCAATAAATCCCCCGCACCTTCAAAATATATGTCGGCATCAAGGTTGATGACCTCGTACCCCTTTTTGGTGAACCAATCAATGAAATGGCGTTCCTCGCGCTGACGTTCAGGATGGCGGAATTGACTGGGAACCGCCTTGCCATCATGGAGGACACCCGCATTGGCGGTAAACACCAAGTCGGGTAAGCCTGGTATCGGTTCCATGAATTCCAGTTTTGCTCCGATCTCTTTCTCCAAAACTTGGGTCAGTGCCTGCCATTGTGTGCGAGCACGATCGCCATTGGATTGATTGGACACCCTCATCCATGGGTTTATTTCATATTCAATTCCATAAAAATCTGGAGGACACATCAATAAACGGCTCATGTTCGGTGACCCTGTCTATCCTTTCCAGCCGAGCTCCCGTGCCAATTCTCTCAGAAACGAGGACGAGTCCATGACCAATCCAACAGCTTGAAAGCTGCCTCGGTCGCTCAGTTTGGTGGGAACTGCGGGATTGATATCGACGCAGACAGTGGGCACCGACGCTGGCAACAAATTCCCAGTCGCGACGGCGTGAAGAGTAGAAGCGACGAGTAATGCGAGCTCGACGTCAGGGATAGCGGCACGCATGGCTTCTTGTGCATTAATGGAATCGGTGATGACATCGGGTAAGGGGCCATCGTCTCGAATCGTCCCAGCTAACACCATCTGGACTTCCTGTCGGATGCAAGCTGCCATGATCCCGTCTTTGATAATTCCATTTTCGACGGCTTTTTGAATGCTGCCCAAGCCCCGGACATGATTGATCGTACGAAGATGATGCTCATGCCCATGGGGCACGGAACGGCCGATCCCCAAATTGTAACCCAATGACGTCCCATACAGGCTGGCTTCCATATCATGTGCGGCAAGGGCATTTCCGCAAAACAGCACATGAATGTATCCCGCTTCGATAATCCATGCCAAGGCTTCTCGTCCCCCTGCATGGACGATTGCCGGTCCACCGGCCAACAGGACTTTGGCTGGTTTGTGTTCCTCTTGCCGGCGTTCTCGTATCACTTTCATTCGTTTAGCCACGTCTGCAATGATGTGTCGGTGAGGTCGCTCGGATGAGACCTGGGCTTCCATGAAGCCAAAGACGTCATGTTCTTTAGGCCGCTCCAATGGAAACACTCGGATGCCTGTGCGCCCAGTCACAATGAGATCGCCTTGTTTTACAGACCCCATGGGCACCATAGATACGGAAAGAGGAGAGGACTTAACCCCGATGGCCAAATCCATTTCGGGTTGAGGGACATCAACCCAGTTTCCTTGCCACCGTATTTGGGTTGAGAGATGAGACGTCGCGTAAAAATCCTCTGGAAAAATTCCATCGGCTGGGGCAGGAACCAGCATACAATCTTGCTCGATTTCAACCACCGCTCCATGGGGCTGAATAGCTATCAGAATGTCCTGTAATAACTCGGGAGTGGGTGCTTCAATACGAATTGTTGCATGGGAAAGATCTTCCCGTTTGGTGCCAACCGCCACTTCCGAGAGTGTAAAGGTGCCCCCGAGCATGACGATGGTATCCAAAACCTTGGCTAAAATCAGCGAATCAATGATGTGCCCTTGCAGGGTGACAGCTTGAGAGACCATAAGTTTATTGTACCACTCGTTTCTGGTTATGCTATTGAAAATAGGACGGTTTAATTCAAAAGTCATGGTGTCCGATGATATACTAGGGAATTTTTTTTAGGATGATAGTCAGATGAGCATTCAAGATTGCCTATTACGTTCGATAAGAAGTGGTGTGGTGGTCACGCTGCTGCTTTGCCAAATGGCATTGCTTGTTCAGGCTTCTCCAGGGACGGAAGTCTTTCAGGGATTCACTCAACATATTAGTGAGCAGATAGGCAAGGACAAGGAGGCGTTTGCTGAGGCCGATACCTGTACGGCTTGGTTCTATAAGGAAATGGGGAAAAAGCCTTCTCCCGCGGCCGAGGTGGAGAAGATTCATTTTATTCCTATGTCCCAATCAGATACTGATGAGGATTGTGCTAGGCGATACCCCAACGGTCTGGAGGCTGCGCGGGAGGCTTTTGGGCAGACTCAGCAACGATTATCTTTTAGCTTAACTTTTTTTCAAATGGCTCTTGTCAGTGATGGCGATGATAATCACGCCTATAGCACTCAAGAAATGCAAGATGTGTTGGATGCCTTTGGTCGGACCTACCGCAGTGGGCAATCGGTTGATCAATATGTGAGTCAATTGATTGGTTTGTTTAATCGAAACCGGCTAGAAGTACAATTCCCGGTATTGATGGCAAGTATGCAGACCCTTATGGACAAGGGGTATCGACTGACGAAGGCAGATCAAACGGCCTTAAATCAAGAGCTTGAATAAATTCCACAGGGTTTCGCCTACTTAATTCGTTCGAGCGCTTCACGAGAGCGACTACGGACAGTTTGATCCCAATCTTCCTTCTCCATTTCTTTTAACTTTTCTTGTGCTTCCTGGGCTCGCATCCGGCCTAAGGACAAGGCCGCACAAGCTCGTACATGCGCATGATCGTCTTCTAAGAAGCGGATCAATAAGGGAATCGATTCAGTATGTTTGAGAATGCCTAAGTAACTTGCGGCCATTCCTCGTACGCGATGTTGTTTGTCTCCAAGCGCTGTGTTCAATGTCCAAATAAAGAGTTTCGCCATGGGTTCAGCGATGGTCTCCACTCCCTCCGCCTCGTATTGATTGACTTCGACTAGCGTAAACGCGAGATCCCGCTGTTTTTGTGGAGACGGCTCTTTTTGAAATCGTTGGATCAGTCTGTCTCGGAGCCGGAGTCGCTCCTTGCGTGTTTGCCATTTTCGCCAAATGATAAAGAGTCCGATACTGAGGATGCCGACAAGGCCGATGATAGGAATTATCTCAT
>JAVJHY011963587.1:0-31145 GCA_035593235.1 Phascolosoma agassizii
CAGCGTCCCAAGCCACTTCATTTCTCCATTTATGCCTTGCCATCACGGAATTCAATTGGCAATTTTTGACTGCTCCTCTTTTAAGTACAATCAGGGGAGTTCTGGTACCCAATGATCGCTCTTTTCACAGTTTGAAGCCAATGTGTATTCCCGTTGGCATCTGTAATAATTTCTTCAGGAATAACCTTGTCTTTTAGTGTGTTCATGACTTCAAGGTCATCCTTCCTGAAATGTTCGATTTCGTCCGCGTTGGAATTAAAATCTGCGTCTGTTTTTCCGATAAGGTTCTCGACTGTAGTGCCGTAAGCGTTGGCAACCGCCTTATTTACCAGCGTAAATCGCCCTTCCCGATCCTTATCGAAAATAAAGTTGGGGTTGATATCAACTATTTGCTTGAAAAACGCTCGCTGTTGTCTAAACTCTTCTGCTATTCGTTTATGTTCTTCTACCGTCTGCAGACTTTTCGCATGATGTCGCAATTCATTTAATTCATTAATGAGTTCTTCTTTTGTTTTTTCGTAGTCGTCCATATCGCCCTTTTAATGACGAATGTTTAGGGATGGAACTGTCCCGAATTAAAGATAAAATTTGATTTTATTGAAGGATCTTGCCATCTCGTGGACGGGACTGACTGACCGCTAAGTTTCTTAAAGCCGTTAGCAGTATTCACGCCTTATGAATGAAGCATCGGATCGGGCTTGTAAGATGGCGGGTGGTCTAATCAAAAGTTTTTAGCCAATAATATAATCAAATGTGGCCTGATAATAGAAAAAAATGCCAATGGGTTAACACTCTGCTCTTAGGTGCATAACATTAAACGCAAATAAATTTCTTGCAATATTTTTCCTGGACACTTCTTTTATCATTGGGTTTTTGCCATAGGGCTGCTAGTTAGCCTCAGAGGCTAGGTAAAAGAGATGAATCAAAATTTACGATGCCGATTATTTTGCTTTAACCCGTTTTTAACTATCTAAAATCTACAGGGAGTTTACTGGTTAAATAATAATATTTATCCTTAAATAAGGGTGAAACCTTAATTTGTGCACCTTCTTCATATTAAAAATATAAAATTTTTGAACAAATTTACACGCGCGATATGACATTGGGTTGTTGATTTTTTTGGAAAGTAATTTCTTTGTCATTGACAACTATAAAATAGGTCTTATCCTCTGTCCACGAGCCTGTATTTAGATAGCGGATATCATTGACCGTGACCTCTTCTGGGTAATGTACATGTCCGCAGGTTACTGTCTTGAAGCCACGTTCCTTGCAATATTCAACGGCGTTCATCATCACGTTTTTTCGAAGGTAACGATAAAGTGTTTCCCAATTTTTTGCATACTGGGCAATATGAACCGGAGCAGCGCCGATTTTGATTCGCAATCTATGCAGCATTTTAAAGCATCGGATAAACCAGGAATGATAGGGCATGACATTGTCGAAGTCATGGCCATGGATAATTGCTAATCTTTTCCCAATCTCGTGAGAGTTTTTAAAAAGGATTTTTCCGGAATTGGGTAATGTAAAACCTTCGTCATGGTTACCATAAATCCAAACAATGGATAAACGCTCGGATTCCTGAACAAGCCGGTCAACAATTTGCTGGTGGGAACTATTCAATTTTTTGCGTGGATTATCGATGGTATCGC
Organism: Phascolosoma agassizii; assembly: GCA_035593235.1. Classification (NCBI taxonomy): domain Eukaryota; kingdom Metazoa; phylum Annelida; class Sipuncula; order Phascolosomatiformes; family Phascolosomatidae; genus Phascolosoma; species Phascolosoma agassizii. The sequence goes on from JAVJHY011963587.1 coordinate 1,650, forward strand.
CATTCATGACCAGGGTGGTACTATCCGGAATATGATCAAGGAATTTATTGAATTCGGAATGAAGAAAAAATGGGGATCCAATATGAAGATCACTAACAATTAATGTTAACATATTCAACACTGTAAGGCTGTGGGAGTTTAGCTACGAAATCTGGCAAGGATATATTAAACATTTCGCATCCTGAATTCACAGGATCCTTCCATCATGTTCAATCGCTAAATCCTCATAATAATTTCAGTTATTCCTGTGATTATACCCAATCGCATAGAGAATGACTACCGCAAATTCAGGGATGCATTAGCGTCCGATTGATTTTTGCCAGACTCTTAGAGCCATTTAACTGACGACAAATTCCTCGAGTTTTCTCTTGAAATCATTAGGGACGGATGCGGTAATATATATCGCACCGTTCTCAAACCTTTGGGAAGTTATATTGCTTGTGCGGTGGAGTAAAGCGACCAATTTATATTTTTCCACGGGAATTCTCAATTTCATTTTCCCTAATCCACTTTCCAATAATCCGGCTACTACTGCTAAAAGCTCTTCTAGTCCTTCCCCAGATTTTGTCGAGATAAATAATGCATTTGGAAATTTTCTTCTTATTCGGGGTATCGTGTATAGATTATTAATAAGATCCGTTTTATTAAAAACTGTGATCGTGAATTTGTCTGCAGCCCCAATCTGGTTGAGAACTTTTTGGGTGGTTGTTATATGTTGGCTCAAAAAAGGGTTGGTAGCGTCCACGACGTGGATGAGGAAATCTGACAAAGCGGCTTCTTCTAGGGTTGCTTTAAACGCCTCCACTAAATTATGGGGTAGATGTCTGACAAAACCAACCGTATCTGTCAGAAGTACAATTTGGTTATTATTTAACCGAATGCGACGAGTGGTGGGATCAAGTGTGGCAAATAATTTGTCTTCAACCAAAGAATTGGCCCGAGTGAGACGGTTTAATAAAGAAGATTTTCCAGCATTCGTGTACCCCACAATTGCACCGTTAGGTATGGGTATTCGTTGGCGTTTTTTCCTCTGCTGAGCACGCCGTTTGCGGACCACCACCAAATCCTGCTTTAGCTTCACGATCCGTCTCCGGACTAGCCGTTCATCAACTTCAATCTGTTTTTCCCCTTCTCCCCCACGAATTCCAACGCCGCCCTGTTGCCTAGACAAGTGGGTCCAGGCGCGTTTTAATCGCGGTAAAAGATATTCTGTCTTCGCCAATTCTATTTGCAGAACGGCTTCACGGGTAGAGGCTCGTTTTGCAAAAATATCTAAAATAACTTCATGTCTGTCGATCACGCGACCTTTTGAAAGTATTTCCAAATTTCGTTGTTGAGATGGGGATAGATCGTTGTTAAATATAAGTAAGTTAGCATTTTTTTCACTGCAAGATCGGATGATCTCACTGGCAGTTCCAGAGCCGATAAAATACCGAGGCTGAGGCTTATTTAGCTTTACCAACACATTGCCGACAACCTGGGCGCCCAGGGTTAGAGTTAGCTCCTCTAACTCGGCCATCAGGTCTTGAATTAGTCGGTCATCATCATCTAACGTTTTGGCCGTTACTAAAAATGCTCGGATAGCCTCAGGCGCTGTCGCTGTTTGGGATGTCAAAAATTTTGATCTCCTGCTACTTTATTAATTGTTGGATTCCGATAAGTCGACCTTTGGTCAATCAATGGCTAAACTGTTGTCGTTAAATTAATTAAACTAAATTTTTTCCGTGCTCTAGTTTACGGGAGCCGAATTTATTTATTGCAGGTTTTATGTTTTACAGCTCCCTCCAGTTGATTATTACCAGCTACACAAGGATAATATAGCTTCAGTCAATGTAAGAACAATAACCCTTGAGGTCTATTAGTTTTCAGAAATCAAATTGCACATCTTAAGATTCTAAATTTTACTTTAGGTGGTAATCTTAATCATTTATTTGCAAGAGATTAAGAATATTATCAAGATTAAGACTATGAAGGAGGGTGCAACCTATACAATAATTTAATGAAAATCCATATCTCGAATTTAGGAGGAGATTTTTACGGAGGAGGGATTTTAATACAAATTATGAAAGGAGTTTTTAGAAATGTCAAAAATTTATAACTTTAATCCAGGGCCTGCACTTTTACCTGCTGAAGTCATGAAAACGGCCCAAGAATCATTTACCAGTTATAAGGATAAGGGATGCGGAATTATCGAGGCAAGCCATCGTGGTTCTGAGTTTGAGGAGGTGATTAACAAAGCAGAATCGAATATTCGCACGCTGATGTCTATTTCAAGTGATTATGCAGTGTTGTTTCTGCAGGGAGGCGCTAGCACTCAGTTCGCCATGATTCCAATGAATATTCTGCCCCCTAACGGATCAGCCGACTACGCTGAGACCGGTTCTTGGAGCAACAAAGCCATCAAAGAGGCTAAATTATTTGGGGACATCCGTATTGTCGTTAGTAGCAAGGATAGCAACTATAGAAAAATTCCTGAATTCAACAGCTGGAATTTAAACGAAAATGCCCATTACCTTCATATAACCTCCAATAATACGATTTTCGGAACCCAGTTTCATCAATATCCGAAAGGTTTAAGCGGAGTGCCACTGGTCGCTGACATGTCAAGCGATATCTTATCCAGGCGGATTAATGTCAATAGCTTTGGATTGATTTATGCCGGTGCACAAAAAAATATTGGACCGAGCGGTGTCACCCTAGTAATAATCAAAAAGGAACTTGCAGAGCAGGCTCCAGGAAACCTATCGTCGATGTTCAGCTATAAAACTCACATAAAAAGTGGGTCATTATATAATACACCACCAACGTTTGCCATCTACATGGTTTATCTTGTGTCAGAATGGCTCTTAGGCCAAGGAGGATTGGAGGCCGTTGAAAAAGTAAACATACAAAAAGCCAAGCTTCTCTATGATACCATCGATATTGATGATTTTTACCGGGGACCTGCAGAATCGGCTAGCCGCTCTTTTATGAATGTCTGTTTCCGGCTTAAAACCGAAGAACTTGAAAAAAAATTTACAGCTGAAGTTACCAGCGAGGGAATGATAGGACTCAAGGGGCATCGATCCGTAGGGGGGGTAAGAGCAAGTATCTACAACGCAATGCCTTTGGCAGGAGCTCAAGCACTCCGCGATTTTATGCTTGACTTTAAAACACGCCATAGCTGATCCTTGTTGAGGACGCATCCAATGAAGAGCGTGTTTTTAAAATAGTTTGATGTTATTTCATGTATAGACCGTTAAATGGCGACAAGGGTGTAGTAATCTTGAAATATTTGGATGCTATTGTCATTATCAAATCGTTTAAAAGGTGCTCTGAAGATTAATCGTTAAGAACATTGAACCATTTTAAAAAACGCTTTAAGGACAATTTGCAAGGTTAAGGATATGTTTTGGGGTAGACATGATAATTTTCAAAAGGTTAAAAATCGTGAAAAGACGGGAAGAATTTCAAAAAGCGACAGCGTTGCCAATGGGTTGGTCTTGATAAAAATCGTGAATTGCGTATTGTAGCACACATATAACACACAATGCTTCGTCCGTTCCAGGCCTGAATTATTCATTTGATTTCCGCTGGGAAACCGTATCTCACTTTAGATCAATTGATTATGAAGAGTTCACGGACACGTGAAATAGAGTACTATTCCACCGCTCGCGAACCTTCATGGTTTATTATTTCCGCATTTCTACACAAGCCATTCAGTCCAGCGAAAAAAAGCGCAGGATTGTTCAGTCCGATGGAGTCAATTATGAAATTTTCTTCAATTTTTTTCTTCAGTCGTCACCCGTTCTGCGTCGAATGTCTTAAGGGTTAACATGGATATAAAAACGATTTTAAAAAAATTGCAAATATTTTCCCAACTCAATGATTCGGAGTTAAACCAAATTATTAACTCTGGACACGTCTGTTCCATAAAAAAGGGAATTGAAATCTTTCATGAAGGCAGCCTGGCAGACAGTTTGTATGTGATTATTGATGGGGCGGTAAGAATATTCCGGCGAAACCAGGGAGGAGAAGAAATACAGTTAAATTCAAAGACGGGGGGAGACTTTTTCGGTGAACTCGCGCTTATCGATGGCGAACTCAGATCTGCTACAGTATCCACCATTGAAACCTCAGAATTTTTCGTTTTAGAGAGGGAATCCTTTCTAAAATTGCTTTCGAGCTCGCCACAGATTTTATCACATATACTTAAGTCTTTAACTCAAGACGTTCGGGATACTAGTGAAAAAGTTTTTCGCGAGGAACTCGCCAAACAAAATCTTCAGAAAGAAATGGAACTACAACGCCATCGCGCCTTATCCCAAATGGTGGCCGGTGTGGCCCATGAAATTAATACACCGCTAGGTATTATAAAAACAGCTTCGGGATTAATTGGAAAAAATTTGAATATAGTCTCATCAAATTCTTCAACTTCCGATGGCAAAGCACAAGAAGCATTGGAGGATACAATCGAAGCTGCCCGTTTAATCGAAGGGAATATAAACAGGGCTCATAACCTTGTTGAGAGTTTCAAGAAAACATCTGTCAGCCAAATCACGGGTAAAAGAGAAAAAGTGGATCTGGTTAAAACAATCAGTGAAATAGTTTCTCTCTTTAAAATAAATGCGAGGCAAGCCGGCTTGTCGATTGAGATTAAAAACCAACTCGTTGATAATAATCGGTATTGGATCGGCTATCCCGGTTATTTATCCCAAATTATCCTAAATCTTTTATCCAATATCAAACGTTATGCTTATCCCTCAGGATCTGGTGGTATGGTCGATATTGTGGTAACTGCTGATACACACAAAGGAATAGAGGTTTTTGCTATCGATGTCTGTGACTTCGGTTGTGGTATCCCCCCTGAAAACTTGGATAAGGTTTTCGATGTTTTTTTCACGACTGGCCGTATTCAGGGAGGGACCGGTCTGGGAATGGCGATTGTCCATAGCTTGGTAAATTCCGCTTTAAAAGGATGGGTGACGATCAAATCTGAGTGTGGGAAAGGAACTAAAGTTCATTTAATTCTGCCACGTGAAATTAAAGAAGACAGAAAGACCGATGAGTCTATTGCACAGCTGTGTTCAAGCTGAGTCTTGCGATTGATTCATAGTAAAATTATCCTCGGTAAATTTATGGAGAAAAAATGTTTCAAAAATATTGGAATATTTTAGTAGTTGATGATGAGCCGGACGTCCTTGCTGTCTCGAATCTGGCCATGAAAAATTTTGAGGTTTTCCATTTACCCATAAAAATTCATACAGCAAAAAGTAAGGGTGATGCAATAAGCATGATCAACGATTTATTCACAACGCAGGATGGCCTATCGACCTCGCTCACAGTTGCATTTGTCGATGTCATGATGGAATCAGACACCGCGGGCCTGGAACTATGCCAGCATATCCGCGAAGAAATGGACAATTATATTACCCAAATCTATGTTCGAACGGGCCAACCAGGCATTGCTCCAGAGAGAAAAGTCCTGGACGAGTATGAAATTTCTGGCTATCTTTCCAAAGTAGATGCTACCGAGGATAAACTATACTCCCTGGTAAAGAGCGGTGTTCGTCAATACTACTGGTCATCCATATCCAACTGGCTTTCCAATTCCATATCATCCTTGATAGAAGCCGCTGGATCTCGTTATGATGTTCTGGCCTGTGTTCATGATACCCTAACCGTGTTATACTCCGATAAAGAAGGAAATCCATTGAAATCAGTTGATTTACAGATCGCCTTGATGATTGATGATGCATTGGTCGAAATCAATTTAGATAAAAGTGAATTTTATGCCGAACGTGAAGAGCTTAATAAAGTTGAGCCCCTATTGCTTTCTGAGGATGGAGATACGCTAACCACAGACTATCATAACCTGTTATTTAAGCTCACCTCCCAGCCGAACAGAGCCTCAGTAGAATGCTTTGCCCGAGGGACCTTCGGAGTACCAAGCTTTTTAGTAACATCAATGCATGTTTGGTTAAAATGCCTTGGAACCGTCTGGAAACAATCCAAATGATAATCAATAGAATAAAGGATGCCAGGCAGTATCGTATAACTTTGCTTTTGGCTCCATTTCATTTCATTTATAAGATCTGCAGGCACAGTGAATAATAAATTAAAAAAGAGTCGGTAAGTGGAAACGGAAAAACTGTTTGCTTTCGAAGACTTGCCGTCTCGCTTACAAAAAAATGTGGACCGCCTGGGTTGGAAAACACCCATGCCTGTTCAGGAACGGGTTGTTCCCTCTATTTTAGCTGGGAGAGACGTTGTTGTACAATCACGAACCGGGTCTGGAAAGACTGGGGCTTTCCTTGTCCCCTTATGTCTTCAGGTCGATCCGCAAAAAAAAGAAGTGCAAAGCCTGATCCTGGTACCAACGCGAGAGTTGGCCGAACAGGTGCACGGCATTTTGCAGGAGCTCGCATGTGATACTGGGATTCGGTCGGTGGCGGTCTACGGTGGAGTTTCTTACACCCGGCAGATCGAGGCCTTTAATAAAAGCGTTCATGTGATTGTGGCCACACCTGGACGCATGATTGATCACCTTAACAGCCGCCGGGTAATCCTCACCGATCTCGTTTATCTAGTTCTGGATGAGGCGGACGAGATGCTTTCTTTAGGATTCTATAAATCCATTACAAAAATCCTGTCCTACCTTCCAGCCAAAAGGCAGACTGTTTTTTTGTCTGCGACAATTTCTCGTGGAGTTGCGTCTCTTGCCCGCAGTTTCACACGCCGGCCTGAAACAATAACCTTGAGTTCCGACGTTCTTCACGTAGAAGAGGTGGACCACTTTTATTACGTCGTAGACGCCATGCAAAAAGACAGGGCGCTTCTGAAGATTATTGAAATGGAAAACCCAGAGGCTGCCTTAATCTTCTGTAATACCAAAAAGGAGGCGGAGTACCTCGGAACCTTTCTCAAAAACTTTGGCTACGACGGAGACTACCTAAGCGGCGATCTTACCCAGGCAAAACGCAAACAGGTCATGAGCCGGATCCATGCGGGACAGCTTCGCTTTTTAGTGGCTACAGACATCGCAGCACGTGGCATCGACATCAACGAGCTTGGATACGTGATTCTGTACCATCTTCCTCAGGCACACGATGACTATATCCACCGGGCAGGGCGCACCGGACGGGCTGGCGAAGGAGGTACCGCAATCAGTTTGGTTACCCCGCTCGAAGAAGGAGAATTGATGAGAAGGTCTCAAAGCTTTGGACTCTCCCTGGTCAAAAAAGAGCTACCCACGGACCAGGAAGTGGAGAATAAAGTGGCGGAGCGCCTCAGGATTATGCTAGAAGAAAAGTACCGGAATCTCTCTAACCTGCAACGGGAACGATTAGGCCGATTTCTTCCCCTGTCACGTCGGTTTCTGGGAACAGAGGACGACCTCGATATTATTGCTATGCTTTTCGACCAATTTTATCAGGAGACGCTGCATACCCCCCTCTATCCCAAGGAGGAAAAACCCAATAGATCCTCTAAATCCTCCCGAGATGGCGAGCGAAAAGGAAGAAGAAAAAATAGACCTCAAAAATCTTAGCCTCACATTTTTGTGCGGACATGCGACAGTCATCAAGGGCTTTTTTGCGACAAACATCTGCTCCTGTTCCATAACCCACTACTACTTCAACACAATGAAATTCTGTTTTTTGGAATTGATACTATGATTTTGAAATCAACATTTTGGCGCATTAATGTTGTGATATAGTTATACCCTGGGCGGGAAGAATTTAGGAATTTTAGCAGCGTGATTTTGGCTAGGTTGGATGTTATGGTTGATGATTGAGAGATTCCGCAGGCGTAGCTTAAGCTACGTTGAGAGCCGAACGAAGTGAGACAGGCTCCCGGCAGGGGGTGTAGCGTCAACTTATCGATTGAAAAGCAGTCAAGTGTCAAGTCCTGGGGAGGCGTGGCTTCAGGCTGGGCTATGGTTCCCGATTAAGGAATATTTGAAAAACAATAATATTGGACTTCATTTGTGCTGGGGTTTCCTTGTCTATTATTGCGACAATTACGAAAAGGAGCCTAATTTAGGAAAATATTAGCTGATGATACTTTTGAATTCTATGATGTTTTTACGTAACCCGAAAATAATTGTATCAAGAGCAATGTCCTCCGAATAATTAAACCGATGAACCATGTTAGAAATAATGATCTCAACAAAGTCACGAATCTGTTTACTAAATTTGTTGTAGCGTTCATTGTCGTTGCCTTTATGGAAAAAGGCATCCCGCAATTGATCATGACTGATGCCTTCAATAGCTCGGCGGTGAGATAGTAGCTTTATGTATTCCTTGGAGAAACAGGCCAACAAATTATCGCCAGTTGAGTTCACTATTGGTTTATTTATATCGCAATTAAGCTCTCTATTATCCAGCAAATGAAGATATTTGCTCGCCATCTCAACCCGGCATATTACTGTTTTTTTTTCCGGATCGAGAATCTTTTCAATGGACTCCATGAAATCGTAGTCAGGGGAATCGACCTTTTGGCCGCTGTTTGTATCGACATAGGTATATTTGGGGACAATGATGTGAGAAAATGCTTTATTTTCTAAAGCCTTATCAAGCAGGGCATGTTGAAGGTATTTGCGTAAGTCAGCTTCAATTCTTTTTGGATCCCGGTCCACTGTGGCTACAGTAATTTCTTTTTTCAGCATGGTGAAATAGATCGCCTTCACCACTTTTATAAGTCCTTTATAATCAGAGTAGTTCCCCTCGTTGGCTTCAAGCTCCAGGTCGCCAATTTTCCGGATATCAATTTCCTGAGGTTTCTTAACAGAAGAATTAATCGCCAGCCAGTGGTGAACGGATGGACCTTCGGAAAACAGTTTTTCGAGTTGGGTTAGGAATATATCCACCGTGACTTTTAGTCCGTCGGAGTTTACAATAGTATTACGCATAATATTTTGCAGTTGTCTTATCGACAGCCCATACTTTCCTTCCTGAGGATAATGTTCATCACGAAGCGTGCGCATAAATTCGTCATCAATCAGCTTAAGTTCATCGTTGGTAAATAAACCAGAATCTTCTAAACGGATGGTATCGGGGTGTTTGACAATATGATTTTTCAGTTCCTTTTCATTAAAAATGTTAATTCTTAAGCGGAAACATTCGTTTCTGAACGCATGCCATGGTGGAAGTTTTTTGATTGTGCTGATCGGATCTTCCGCCTGATCCGCGTAAATAAAAAGTTTTTTTTCTGGTGGTATCGCCGCGTAGAGTTCGCACTTTTCTTTGGGCCACCCCTTGGGCAATTCTTTCCGTATTGGTGCCAGCAGACGTGTCATGACCGAATAATATGCAGCCATCCGGAAAAGGTTGGGATCGACGTCATATTTCTCAACCATATTGGCCATATCCCGTTTAAGAATATCCATTTCCGAAATGGCATCGAGCAGATAGTTAACAGGGACCCGTTCGATTCTATCCAAAAGTTTGGAGGAAGTAAGTTGTTTATCGAGACCTTCCATTTCTTCCAGGTTGGTCGTCATGATTACCGTATTATCCAGCGATGCTTGAGTTGACTCCAGACTAATTTTTCCGGAACCAAGCAGCATTAACAGGGGCTTATATTCAATTTCGTTGGGGCGGTCGCTACCGGAAAGCCCAAAGGCATCATGAATATGCAATAGGCCGCGATTGGAGGAAAGCATGGCTCCCTCGTACATGAACATGAACTTTCCTTGCAGGTGCTCATTAAGCAGGGAAAGATCCTCGGCCGCAAGGGTAAAGGGGCGGACATATACTTTCAAGTTGGACATATCGTCAATATTAGCAATACCTTTTCCTTGGGAGTTGGAAAATTCGATTTCTTCAATCCGAATATATTCTTCAAGAATTTCGAATAGGGATTTTCCTTGATTTCGGGAATTCTGCATCAACGTGTCCATAATATCCAGGGAACGTTTATCGAGGGTTGCATAGCGAAAAAAACTGGGAATTTGAATATGACGTTTGTGAAGTCTCTGGACCTGTTCGAAGAGCTCCTGTCGCGGTCGGCTAATCTCTCCATTAATATTTTGAAGAGTGATGGGAAATAGAAGTAATGGATTTGGCATTAACGAAGAACGAAGTTCCAGCTCTCTGCCACTTTCGTTGGTTAACTTCCAGATAAAAGTATAAAGCTTAATGCTACTTTCTTTAGTATATTGTTCCAAGGCCTGGGATATGAGATCGGAAATATTCGTCTTACCTGAAGCAGGTGGTCCGACCATAACAATACCACGCTTAGGTCCGGCCTCCTTGTCTACCGATTCAACAACATCAATTATTCTTTTAATACATTTTTCCTGACCGTAAACAGCGTTAATACCATTTGAAAATAAATCATGAAAAACCTTATAGCGGAGGATAGGTTCGCCACTGCGAACAACGATCTCGTAGCCGAAATGCTTAATCGCTTCGAGAATTATGGTGGCGGATGTCTTCAACATCCCATCAGGATCTTTCATAAAGTTTTCGACGAATTGGGGAAAACGCATGGGGGTTTTGCGTTGATACCCAAGTAACTCTTTGTAGTCGAACTTAGCCATTATAGTAAAACCTCGCGAAATTTAAGCATATTTTGGACATCGCTTTAAAGGCTTCGTATTTCACATTATAGGGGAGAATACTGGGCCTGCTTGATCAGAGCCATTATTTCAATCGAAAAGGTTTTTCTCCAGCCTGCATCCGGTCTACAATGTAGCCAAAAGGGGGTGCCTCGATTGAAGTTTTTGTGACGGTCCCAGACGAATAGCCGTAAAAAGCGTCTTTTGTTACGAGGAAGACAGGACTTTTCCATATAAGGTTAATATTCTTTAATGTCGGATTAATCCAACTCCTTTTTAAGGGCCTGCCGTCGTCCCGATGGTAGAGTAAGAGACCCCCTTCCATAAAGTCAACATCGATCAAATAAATTCTTGGTCTGTGCAGATGCGTAAAAAAATGAAGCATCTCTTCCTTAACTGGCTTCGGGTCGAGCCATACCCAACGCTGGTCTTCTTTGTAAATACCACTTGGCTTGAGACCAAGTTTTTGAACCATTCTTTTATCAATGCGGTTAAGATGAAACTTTTCGACAAGGCCTACCGTCAGAAAACGACGAAGAAATTCATAGTCGGTGCATGTCTGTACAATATTCCTCATAGCATCGATGGGATCACTATCGCTGGGAACGCGCCAGTTTTGTTTCTTTAATAGATCTTTCTCATTAAAGTATTCGGAACAGATTTTACCATCTATGTAAAGCTGTTCGATGTGTCTCCACATATGATAACCCAAATGATAAGGATTGCGCATATAATAGGGACGGGGGAAACAGACACCGGACACAGTTTTGCAATAATCAATGATGCCATCACATGCCCTTTCCTTAAAGAGCTCCATCATAATTTTGCCTTCCCAGTACATAGCCCATCCCTCGTTCATTATTTGCGTGCGAACGACAAAATCTTGAGTTGAATTAACCGTGTACAGATAATCCAAAATCGCAGATTCTCCGATGCTTCTCGGAGCGAATTTTCGCAGAAACCCCATAATATCTTGGCAGGGGGCTTTCATTTTGTAGCCGCGCCAGCTGAGGGTCTCACGTCTGGATTTGCGTTGCAGCTCTTTTCTGATAAAATTGTTATTGTTCTTTATGGATTCCTGCAACAAAGAAGAGACCGTCGACGAGAATGGCAAAGTATCCAATATGGAATTTTCTTCGCGATCTAAAAGACCACTGGAAGCCATACTTGTCTCAGTTTCTACAGAATTTTCAAGATTGAATTGGGAGTTAGGTGCAATAAGTGACTTAACCGACTCGCAGGCGTTCCAGTATACTCGATAATTTTGCTCACCCATTTGTTGTCGACAGCGATCCACTTTATTTGACAGATACATGACTAATTCAGTGCGGTCATCCGTTGAATCCTTCATGATATTGAGTTCTGAAAATTCACAGTGGCCAACAACATGGGCCATGACACTGGCCTGCATCATCGCATTGTTTGTGCTATTTAGATAGGCATAGGAGGGACGGCCAGTTTGGACGACTTCATAGTAAAGGGCTGATTCTTGTCCGCTATCAATACGGTGCCGAGTATTGATCATTTGTTTTCCCTCCCAGATATTGATGGGACTGGTCGGGTAGACATTTTTGATTAAAAGAGAAGCAAATTCCATAGGATCCAAAATAAAAAAACGGATCTCTGGAAGGGTGCGCTTAAAAACGTCTGCATAATGCAAGACGCGGTCCTCAAGGTGGGCTAATTGCGGGTTAGTCTTAATGCTTCGCACATCACTTCTCTTCAAAGAGGATTCTGATAGTTTTAACGATTTCGGATTTATTGTCGAGCCGCCCGAGCCTCACCACACGGTCATTCTCGTAGGCTGATTTCAGTTTCTCTGCCAGGCTACTTATACGACTCGGTTTGACCTCGACAACACCGATACGATTAAAGTTGGGGCGGAGATCCCGGCTTAGAATCACCGCGATTTCCTCGGCGTCATTGGCAAACAGTTCGCCATCGCCGAAGTAGAAGCCGTAAAAATTAGTGCTTTCTAAGTCATATTCATTGAACGCGATCTGAGCCACTAATTCAAAAACGATTGAGGCACGTGTGCCCCCAGCATTGCTAACTTTGAAAAAATTTTCTTCCTGAACTTCATAAGCCTCGGAATCATGCACAAAGAATCGGTGATCAACATTGCTAGCACCATAGCTAAAATTCAACCAATTGTGAATGAAGCTGACTATGCGCTTTTCTAACTCCAGTCGTTCTCCGTACGTCGAGTAGGAGATGTCTCCCATATAGAAAACCACTGCTTTGTATTTTGGAATTTCAATCCTTTCGGGAAGTTTAAAACGTCGATCCCGTCTTCGTATCAAAACATTAAATTTTCCTTCTTGGGGAACATAAACACCGGTGCCAATGCTGGACTTAAAAGCCCGCTTGAAAGTACGCTTTTTATCGAGGATTACCCCAGCGGTTCCAAAGGTCTTGAATTCGTAAGAAAGTTCTTTAATTTTGCCAAATCCCTCTTTTTCTAAGTGAGGAAGGCTTAATTTATCCGCTATCAATTTCATCAATTTGTCAAAGGGTAAGCTAAATCGGATCTTTTCTGCTCCCTCCCCTGGTCCCAAGTTGCCTTTGCCTCGGCCATCTTTACTTTGGGTATCGTAGGAAAAACGGGGCGGCGTGATGTCATCCATCTCAATAATGATCTCACTTTGGCGGTCACCGAAACTGGTGAGATCCCCGTTGCTGATAATTTCTTCGATCATTCCGTCAAGGTGCTCATCAATAAATTCATTGAAGGCACCCTCGGATTCATTCGAATTTATTTTGTCTGCATCCATATCTCTTCCCGCCCGCGGGTTAAGCAGTTGCGATGCTGGAGGCATTGGCAGTGATTACCAAAGCTTGGAAAGCACATTTTCCGCAATAATGCTTGGTCTCTATTAAATATTTGATCGTCTCGTTAAGTTGTTCCTGCTCTTTAGAATACACGTTTGCGGAACTGGTCCCGCTCTTTATCCAACCAAGAAGTTTGATGTTTTCACCGGATTTAAATTCATTTTCGAACACAAATTTTTTAATAGCATTCTGATACGACGGCTCGTCTTCAAGTAGTACCTGGTGGCTTACCGATGAAATGGCGTCGCTCAGCTCTTTTCGAAAGACATCTTTTTCAGGAATCCCCAGGTATGATTCGATGCTTTGCATGAATTTTTCGTCTGGCTTGACATCTGCCTGGGTGACCTCATGTTTGACCATGGTATTATGAGCGTAAGCGCGCACATGATCGGTGTATTTTTTCCACGTTGTTTCAACGATTGTATCATCTCGCAGAACGGCCCCGTAAACGTCGCTGGCAATCTGGCCGAAAATCCAACTTTTTGCTTGAGGGAGCACTTTTTCAGCGTAATGACCAAGCTTTGACTTCTGGCTGGCAAATGACTCTTTAATGTAGTTTTCTAGCCTGACATGCAAATCCAGCGGTGTCACACAGGGATTTTCCAGAGCAATCGAATTTAACATAGATTTGTCTGCCCCCTCACCCTTGAGCCGTTGAATGTTAGCAGTAAATTCATTAATTTGAAAGTGTTCCGTATTTTCAAAAACATTCTGGATAAAGCGAGGGTCCAACCCGAAGGTTCCCTCGGAGGGTTTGATATATTCAAACTCCTCGAGCATCATTTTGGCCATATTATTGTCAACGCCGCTGTCCGAGCGTCCAGCGTAAATTAAAGCCTTTTGCAGAAGGGAAATATTCGGATTGCGTTTTGACCCGTAGAGCCGAGACATTACAGATACGAGACTGAGAAGCTCGAGACTATGCGGAGCTACATGGGCGATGTGTTTACGTTGTGCATTCCAATTGCGATTTTCATTCGAATAGGTTAAAGCATAAATTTTCTCTTCTTCCTTAAATTGAACAGAGAGAGGCATTTCAATAAAAGTGGTTCGAGAACGCAACGCCTCAAACGAATTGTTGCCCATAAACATATTATATTCATGGAAGTTTGTATGACCGATGATTACCCCATTGAATGGAATTGGTGGTTGTCCTTCCGGTTTGAAGAAGCGATCCTGGGTCGCAAATAGTAGTTCATAGAGAAACTTATCTGAAAGTTTTAAAATCTCGTGTATCTCCACGAAACCGTTAGCGCCTGCACAAAGCTCACCTTTGTAATCGTGGACAAGTGGATGAGATTCACTGCCAAAACGCGGCAACAGACTGTAATCTATGTTACCCACAAGCGACCCAGCCTCCTGGCTTTTTTCATCACGTGGAGTATATGAGCCTATCCCACTCTTTGTATGCGCATCGAAAATTACACGTTTTACCTTCACAAATTCCAGCATTTTCTGAAAAGTTAGCCCCTTGGCTTTCATAAAATCTTTGAGAACGTGACTGACGTAGGGTGAGACTGTTCCGTTGATGACAATCTTGTATTCATTATCATAGTGAGGATGGTCATTCAGAAAGCATGCAACACTCTCTTTTTTAATTCCTCCTGTCAGCTTGTCAGCAAAGGTTGCCCGTAAATCCTCAGGAATAATCTGAAGTGGACGTTCCAAAAGTGGGCTCTGTAAATAATAAACACCATCCTCTTCAAACAGCGCGTTGTCTTTTAGTCGTTCGTCCACGGTAGGTAGGAGAAGACTGTAGGTTTTTCCTATCTCAGATTTCGAGTACACGTTCAACGAGTGTTTGATCGCATCCATCGATCGTGATTTAGCTGAACCAGGAGGACCAAGTAGAATCCACAATCGCTTGGCAGCTTCAGCACCACGGCTAGCGTTATCAATCTTTTCAACTAAATTTTCCTTTGCTTTCTGTTGGCCAAAAACAATTGATGGACCAATGAGTTCAGTGTTTTCAAAAAACCGGTATTTATGTTTCACCGGCTTGCCAACAACAATCGAGTACTCAACCCCGCTAGAAAGCAGCATATCGTGTAGCAATTGCATCGAATTTCGGGTTATCCAAGGCTCTTTCCGAACGAGATTTAGATAATTTTCAAATGACATCACAGAATTACTCTGTGCCTCCAACGGAACATCTTTTAAGAGTTCTTTCAGGATTGCTCCCATAGTTAGTCCTCCTCGATATATTCGCAACTAGTTCCAAAATCGAGAAACCGAAATTCTAATTTCCTCTCGATTTCAGCGAGACTCTGCGTCGCACAACTATTGTCGTGGTCGAATTATTCTGGTTTTGGGTGTGTTAATTTTTTCGAAAAGGTAAAGCCCTTCGTGGATATTTTACACCAAATTCCAGGGTAAAAGCAAGTTAAAATGAAACAATATCTATCTATTTACCCTTGCAGGATACATGCAAACATAATGGCTCTTATCAAAAAATCGAGACGCCATCTCCTTTTGGGGTTCTAACTTTATCTTATTTGCGGACTCTTAGCAGCATTCTGAATGTTGTGACCCCATTTGCTAATCTTAAGGATTGACCTACCCAATATACTTAAATGAGACGAAGTATATTGGAAAAGAAACAACCACAAAAGATTGAATCAGCTTCCTTTGTATTCTAGTGAAAAATCGCGCTTTTTTCAGGCAACTGTCTTCTTTAAGAAAATTATAATCTTTTTTTATATAACTTACACAGGTAAGAAATACAATCATCTTCTCTGTGTCGAACTTGCACAAAGCGCATAAGAGCAAAACGATGCGGATTAATGTAGCATTTAGGAAGATATAAGCTAAGTCTCAATTAATAGTCAATGAAGGGCTTTAATCAAAAGTTCACAACTAATTCAGTAGAAGAACTTAACGTGAGTTGCTCTTATTTTGTAGCTTGACAAAGGCAGCGAATGGGTTATATTAGAGCAATAAACGCGGCAAATCTATCAAATACACCTAAAGTGAAAAGGAGGTGATAACGCGCAAATAAACAGAACCGTAACCAAAGTTATCTTGGTTATGTAAATGTTACATGAAGAAAAATCACCAAAAAAAAGAAGTGATATACGCTTCTTAATTAAGGAGTTATTTTGTTATGAAGATTAAGAAACAAATCATGAACAAAGACAACCAAAAGATAAAAAAGAAGACTGGAAAGCCACCCCGAAGTTCTATTGAGAAAAGGCTTCTTTCATATTCTATCGCAGCCGGTGCAGCGATAACTTCCGTTGAAAGTGCGCAGGCTATCAATATCCAGCCCAGGACTTTGGAAGATGTTGTGAATAATACCACATACGAATTGGATGTGAATCTTGATGGTATGGTCGACTTTACCATTGATCATGCTTCTGGTAGCAACCCTGCCTATTCAATCAAATCTTCAGGGGCCTCTGGATTTGGAGCTATTGCCGGAAACGGTTTTTTAGGGAAAGGATTCTTTGCAGATAAGCTCGACCCTGATGCCGAAATTGATGAAAGTAAGAATTTCATTGGTCGGGCAAACTTTGGATCTCTCTATTCATATAGCGGGAGTGCTAATGCATACGGAAATTTTCTTGGTATGAAGATGGGGTTCCTTGGTGTAAAATTCAGTGATGTGAAAGGTGATACACTTTTCGGTTGGGTTCGCCTAAGCATGCCGGACGATGGTTCTGAGATTACGATCCACGATCTAGCTTATAATGAAATGGCGGGCGGCCCTATTAGGGCGGGTCAATTAACTGTTGATACACCAGATGGTACTGCTGCAGTTCCAGAACCAGGCACTTTAGGAATGTTAGCTCTAGGAGCCGCTGGTGTCATTTCGTGGCGCAAAAGAAAAGAAAAAGCCCAAAGTAAAATTTAGATAATCCGAAAAAACTAACTTAATCAACAACCCCTTGGCGTTTGGAGAAACGCCTCAAATCCAATTTTATAAGTAAAGTACACTTCGGTTTTATTCAAAAATCTTCCAAAAAGATTTTTAAGCGCCTGGACAGACTTACTCTGTTCAGGTGTTTTTCTACAAAATATTAAATACACGCCCGATTTACTGGCGGGGTAAAAATAAAATGGATATCTTCGCATCTCATTTTCTGGCCATAATTGGCCATTTCGGTGAATGATTGCCGGTTCGCTGTTCCTCTTGAGATCACCCAGTTTACTAAAACTCAGTGCTCGAAATAGCTTTCTATTTATTGGGTTTTTCTTGGTCAAGGTGTCCACATCTAACCCAAAACTGAGCACGAAAAAGAAAAATAATACAATTGTATCTAGAAAAGCCAAGCTATTTTTGCACAGACTTTTATTCTGCACGTAATTGCATAATTACTACTCACATTTTAGCGGATATCGCGTTCCTAACGATTTGCGCGATGATTTAGAAACCGGTGTTTCTATGCAGTCCTTTAGGTTATGACCGATTTAACCGATTGCGTTCTACCTTTTGCAATTATTCGGATTGGATATGCAGCTGGATCAGCAACTTTATATAGGTTTCCCCTGGTAAGCTACAGGAAAAAAAATCTAAAATATGAGTTTCTAGGATACCCTTTATTCAACTTTTTGAATACGCTTACGATCAACTATGGTTAAAACCAGACTGAAGTTGGCGATCGTTCCAGTTCCAACCCCGACTTCACCCTTGATTCGAGCAGCCCGACTGCCCAATTTGTCTAGCTGAACCTTATATCTTACCGTGTTCCCGGGGAATGCCGGTTGCCTGAAACGTGCATCCTCAACTCGGCAGATAAGGATATCTTTTCCTGAGTTATCTTTAAGGTGATAACGAACGAGAACAGTTCCAGCCTGGGCAAAACCTTCTGAGATTAAAACCCCGGGCATTAATGGAAAACCTACGAAATGGGATTTTAAGTAAATTTGATCAGGGTCAATACGGTATTCCGCTTCAATGTTTCTCTCTAACAATTTTGTTATCCGATTTACAAAGAGAAAATCATTCCCATAAGGAATAATTTTTTTAATTGCCTCTAAAGAAAGACAACCATCCGTATCTCGCAATGAATCAATAAATACCTTTCCGGTTACCATTGTATACGCCTGTCCGATTTTTTGAAACTTTCGAACTCATGCCTCTTCCATTACCAAGCATAGCGAATATCACCACAATCGTCTTCCCCATGGAGCAGGTCTTTCTCCCAACCGTCTGAATATTACACTTCTAACACCCCGCCCCGCAAAGGAGTAGAGTTCAGTCAACGCAATCAAATCCAACCAACTCACCTAAGACTTGTCTTTCATACTAAAAGACGCGCCTGCTATATCCAATTTTATAATTATCTTAGTCTTGTTACAAATCGCAATATTAAGGTATTGAATGTTTAGGCTACAAATAAAGCTAAGATTAACTTGCAACCTTTGCGAAGTGAAAACGGTTCGACTAAAACTATTTAGCATCAATAATTCACCAAAATCCTAGCGAATCTATAGATACGGCACCGTTTCTTTGCAATAAATTCTGTTCCAATATATTACAACGATTTATGCGAAATATTTTCTGAGAAACTAGGGGGCACCCACGCAATAACGGACTGATGAATTTGAATAAAGCGTATGAAATGACCGTATATAGAAAAACTATCTATTGAATCTAGGCCAAGAAACTCCGTTGAAAGTGTCGCATATTCATCTGCCTGTAATCCATTCCGCTTCGTACCAAGATATTCCGTAGTGAGCTCGGATATTCAACCCATAGGTTTTTTTCAGGAAACTCTCTAGCTCTTTGAACGCCCAAAGCAAGGTATGATAGGCTTCATCTTCTGCAATCTCAACGACGCCTCCTCGCTTTTCCAGATGGGCAATCTCAAGTAAATAAGCAACTCGTTGAAGAACCAGTAGAAATAGCATATAGGTCGAGGTCAGCTTTCCAATTTCAGCAAGAAAGCTTAAATGTCGGCAGCGGATGAAGTCCTCTTCAACTAGCTCTGGCGTCTTTAAGTGGGATACTTCTTTTACAAATCGAAAGACACTAAGAGGATGGACGTGTAAGATCGCTGAGTTCGGATCGAATTGTGTTTGCCAGTCCGGAATTCCTTCATCCATCATCAAGGAAAATTCCACTTTCGTACATACGCCGATGTAAGGACTTACAAACAGTGTAAATAAGGCATCGCCAATCTGATCGGCATTCGTCTTTTCCGTCAACGTACTGAGTTTTTCTAGAATTTTGGGTTTATCTTGTTGGCCATCTAGATAAGCCAGACAAAGTTTCTCATATTGTTTCCAGCAGGAAGCCAATGTCCGCCTTCCCATCACATACTCCACATACAACAGATAAAAAAGAGATGTCCCCTGTTTTCATCTATTGGATTAATCATTTAATTAAAAGAAGTGCCTAAAAGAGGAACGAAATGAAGACTATAAAACAAAGAATATAATATTCTCCAAATAGTTTCATCGAGTTTATAACAGCCTTGAGGTAATCTTAACATAAATATTAAAAAACACCTAAATTATGCCATTTAATAGAAATAAGAATTTTAAGAAACGGAACCTATACTCCGAGAATCTTGTACTAAGTCAAGAGTAAACTTATTTGGATTCTTGCCAAATTCAAATCTAAAATAAAATATCCCCTATTTTTGTGATCAATATCTAAGCCATTTAATTTTGCCACCTTGACGGAATCACTTAAAATCCATTAATAGCTAAATGCGCAAAAGTTAAGAATAAATATTGTTCCTTTTATTTAAATGCTGACGAATCGGTGTCCCTCTCCAATACACTGAAGTGTCAGCTCAACCCAATCTTTGGAGGAAATACATCTTGCTTAATGACTCTTTTGAAGGCCAAGGTGCTGGAAATCAAGGAAAAACATGCCACATTACTGCTTTTTCCATAGTTATGTCTACCCATAACCCAGGCAACCTTCCATAACTTTAACTGATCTCGTTACATGAAGACTTCTTACAATTGGCTAAAGGAATATGTTTCGATACCGTGGAGTCCCGAAGAGCTAGCAGAAAATTTGACCATGATCGGGCTTGAGGTAGAGGAAATAGCTAGAGTTAATGATTTCCCTAAAACGGTTGTCATCGCAAGAATTGTTTCTAAGAAACAACACCCTAACGCCGAAAAACTAACTCTCTGTGAAGTGGATGATTCTACCGGTGAGGTATTGCAGGTTGTATGTGGTGCGCCCAATTGCTTCGTCGGGTCGAACGTTGTCTTGGCTAAAATCGGCACCAAATTGCCTGATGGCAGTACTATTCGGAAAGCTAAAATTCGGGGTGAACACTCGTATGGGATGTTATGTAGTGAAAAGGAATTGAATCTCGGCACCGACCACATGGGTATTATGGTACTATCGAAGGACGCTTCAGTTGGGGGGCCCCTTTCAGATTATCTTGGTGCGGATACAACTATCGATTGGGAGGTGACCCCGAATCGATCAGACTGGCTATCACATATTGGCATTGCCAGAGAAATAGCAGCGCTTACCAAAACTCCCCTGAATATACCGCAGTTGCTATTAGAGGAAGCAGACGATTCCGATGTTGAAGACTTTATTTCTGTTGAAGTTAGGGATCAACTCCTTTGTCCACGGTATACAGCAAGGGTAATAAAGAACGTCAAGGTCGGCCCGAGCCCCAACTGGCTCCAAAATTTTTTGAGAGCAGTTGGGATGCGTCCAATTAATAATATTGTTGATATAACCAATTTTATATTATTAGAATGCGGGCAGCCTCTTCATGCCTTTGATCTTGATAAGTTGTCAGGCAACAAAATTATCGTTAGACGAGCACAAGAAAAAGAGAGTCTATTGGCGCTTAATCAGGAGTTATATGAATTAAGTCCCGAACATCTTGTGATCGCTGACGAAAATCGATGCGTTGCATTGGCTGGCATAATTGGGGGAGGAAACAGCGAGATTACAGAAGATACGCGGGATATTCTTATCGAGAGTGCTGCGTTTGAACCTGTCAATATCCGGAAAACAGCAAGACATTTAGGGGTTTCAACAGAATCATCCCACCGTTTCGAACGTGGCGTGGATACTGAGATGGTAAAATTCGCCAGTGGCCGTGCTGCACAATTGATTTGTGATTACACAGGTGGCCAACTCGCAAAAGGTTTTAGGGATATTGGTACCGTATTTAAGCCGAATGAAATTTTTTGTCGATTTGACCGTGTTAATCGCGTGTTGGGTGTGCCAATAAAACCGAGCTTTATCGAGTCTACATTCCGTCATCTTGGCTTAACTTTCCTAAGGAAAGAGGAGACAAAATGTTGTGTTTCTATTCCATCATTTAGGAAGGATTTAACAAGGGAAGTAGACTTGATTGAAGAAATTTCGCGTTTTTATGGTTTAGACAAAATACCGGTTGCTAACCATCTTATTAGAGTCGAAAAAGGGGTTAATCGGGATGCGTATATTCAGATACAAAGCGCCCGAGATCAGTTGATTGCGTTAGGTCTCCAAGAATGTTTAACGAATAGCTTAGTTAGTGAAAAACAGGTCCGCGTGAATTTAAAAATTGAATCAATCGACCACGTTTCATTGACAAACCCTCTCGGCATTGATCTTTCAGCTCTTCGTCAAAATCTGCTGGAAGGGATGATTCAAGTTATTGCGCAAAACATGGCACATGGGAACGCAGATCTGCGTCTATTTGAATTTGGCCGGACTTTTCATAAAAATAGGGAGTTATATCACGAGGACAGCGAGGTGTGTATCATATTAACTGGTCGAAAAAACCCGGAACGATACTCGGGAGAACGAAATGAAACTTTCGACTTTTACGATCTCCATGGACTTATTGAAGATTGGATGGCAGCCCAGAGATTTGTAAATTACAAAGTACGAAATACAACGCACCCAATATTTGAACGTGGTGTTTGTGCAGAAGTTACCATAAAAAAAATCAAAATCGGTCTTTTGGGTGAATTAAAAAAAGAGTTACTTTCACACATCCGCATTTACAATCCTGTTTATGCCTCCCTGATTAATTTTACTGACCTCTGTAAATGTCTGCCGCCAACTTCGCGATTTGAGCCGTTGCCTCAATTTCCGTCAATTGGAAGAGATGTTACGTTTTCCGCGAACGAAGATTTAGAGCATCAGTTGGTGGTAGATACAATTCAAGGTGTTGGGGTAAAGTTTTTAGAAAAAGTTGAACTTGCAGATATCTTTCGCGATGATCGGCGCATCGGAAAGGGTAAAAAAAGCATGGCCTATACTCTTACATTCCGTTCGCCGAAACGAACCTTATCGGATAAGGAGGTAAATCAGGCCCAAGAAAAAATACGATTGGCTTTGATTGATACTCTGCCGGTCCAAATCCGATGAGCGGAAAAGACATTTATTCGTTTGCTGCGGGAGGTATCCTCAATTTTTGGCCAATTTGCAAACGCTCTGGAGAGGCAAGGATATCTTTGTTATATTCATACAATTCTTGCCAACTGACTTGATTGCCTAAGCGTTCTTCGGCTATATAAGCCAGAGTATCACCTTGTTTGACAATGTAGTGTTCAATATATTTCTGGTGGTCCGAGTTGCCAGCAAGAATAGTCCGATTTTTGGTTTCTTTTTTAGGGGATTCCTCAGTTGGAGTGTTGGTCGCATCACTAGCGTCATTCCGATTGATTTTCTCTTCTGGGATTACAGTAACATCACTAATTTTGTAGCCTGTTGATTGCTCATTATCTCCTAACCGCTTCTTAGATTCCACTGAGTAGTCGTCCTCGAAATGCGATTCGGGGCTATCACCGCCGACTGGGTCACCATACACAAAACGCAATTCATCAAAATATTTTTTCTCGGCCCGACCTAGCCATTGTTCCGCGATGTCGATATCTTCCTCATCGGAAACTTTATTCAAATAAAATTTGTAATGCACAATCGCTTGTGGAAAGTCATGCTCGTGATCCTCATAGATCAAGGCTAGTTGTAAATCAGCCTTGTATGAATCTGGGCTGTAGAAAAGACATTTCTTAAATACGGCAATGGCGTCTTTGTATTTTCCGTCTTCTTGCAGCTTCATCCCTTTTTTATAAAATGGGTTTTCTTCATTTACCTGGTAGCGATTATTCTTACATCCGCACTGAAGAGCCAACCCCACAAAGATAATCAGGAATCGAAAACTTACGACCAATTGGCATTTATTTAACATATGATATCATCCTCCGTTCAAGACCTGCGAACATTGGCTTGGTTTCCTTTACCTTTTTCTAATCCATTTTTCTGTATTAAATTTTTCCTGAACACGCAAACTGGCACTCGAGAAAAAGTCCTTTCCAGGTGTGTATATGGCCATAGTGCAGGCAAACAAGCTCTCAAACTCAACGACTAAAGAAGATGTGAGATATTTCGGGTCTACTTGTGTCAGCCTCTTTAAGTTAATATAACCTTGATGAAGCAACGCCTTGGTGTTTCGTTTTTGCGCGGCTCCCGCAACCTTTTCTCCTTTAGCCAGCACATCAAATTTGCTAGGGCTACTAAAACATTTCTGAGAGTGCCGATTAGTAAAACTCAGGGGCGGGGTATCTCCGTTTAGAGATCCTTCTATACCAAAGCGTGAAAGACAGTTTATGATCGCCTCGCTGATAGTACGATAGGATTCACTACGGCTACCCTGATATAACCAATGAGATGATGGAATGCTCAAACTGTAAGTTATGCCGTGATCGTGAAATACAATTCCACCTCCGGTTGGACGGCGAACGATTGAGTAAAAATCGGAAGAAACCGAGTCAAAACATTGAAAATACCCAATCGATACGGAAGGTCGATCCCAGTTATAAAATCGTAGAATTAACGCATCGTTGCAACCACAATCATTGAAACATTGTTCGTCGAAAGCCATATTCAAACAGGGAGGGTGGGGTCTATCTTTCCATAGAAAGTAACCCATCTGAGATTTCACAGATGTCAATTCCCGGCTATTAAATGAAAATGGCTCAGTCGTCATTGGATAGAGATCAAATATTAAACATTTTTATTGGGAAATTTAGATAGCTTAGAGTGAAGATTTGACATCACTCTTTGATGGCTACAACAATTTCAATAAATACCAACAAATTTATTATCCGATTAATCTTATCGGAAATGTGACGACAATGGAGTGTGTTGAATTTAATCTCCGTGTTCTTATAGAGACCTGATGCACAGCTGCATGATCAGGTAGATTCTAATATTATGGAGACTGATTGCCGATAGCCGGGCCAACAATTTATTCCCTGATAATTGGTGACCGACAGGCATAAAAGACTTCATCGAAACAAAAATTACCAGAGATGTGCCACACTAAATATTAAACGTCAATTGCATGGGACCTTCACCAATTAGAAGTACCTATTGAAAATTGACGAATATTTGTGCGCTACATTCTTTGGTAGAATAAAAGTTCAGTAATTTCTAACCCGATTAAAATTAGAAAAAGGATAGTCGTAACAACGGAAAGCAATGTATAAATTGAAAATGAACTTGAACGACTAACTTGGTTACCTGAATTCGTCATAAATCGCTCGCCTCTTATGAAGGTGGATCTGAAAAAAATTAAATTTCCCGCTACTTTACCCTTGTTTAAATAGGTAAATTATGTAACCTGAAAATGTTCCTCTTATCTGTTTGGGCTTTTTCCAAAAGTTTCTTTGATTCCATTGAGGTGGAAGCTGCCATAGGCGACTCTTCTTCTCAATAGGATTGGACCGTACCTGCTTTAATAGGGCACCCCAATGGTACTGTCTTCCCATCCGGCTCTTGTATTCCACGGAATTGTATCAACTTTTTCGTCAGGAACTCTACTTTTGTCTACAATCTGACAGCCGGAAGTCAACATAATAATCAGGGCTATAATAATATATACGCAGCAGTAAGATCCCTTCACCTTAACAAACCTTTCTGTGAAATTAAACTTTTCCGGTATTCTTCGCCTAGTGGAGACATTGGAGATTCGAACATAAAAAGACAAACGCTAACAGAGATAATCGGAAGCCCAACAGTTCTTCAGAAAATTACCCGATCACCCTCAATGACACTACCCTCCTTCAGTTTCGGTAGAATTTCCGCGACTGAATAATCTTTATACACTTTTGTAACGAGAACCTTGCATATATATTCTTGCTCCCGCGCTACTGTCATTTCCAGATTCTCCGGTAGATTATCTTTCTTTCCCAAATTAACCACGACATAGTTCCAGTCGTAGTCGACCTCTAGAATTTTTCCCTCTAGCTTTTGCAGCTGGCTATCCTCTGGCTTTGAAGCAACACCAACTAACTCATTATATCCTGTTTTTAAGGAAGAATGTTCCGTCGTCAAATTTGCGTATTTATTTTCTAACGCGGCGAGGTTGTCATGGCAGGACTCTAATGCGATTTGAGTTTTCTCACGATTTTCTTTCGTCTCTAAAAGGTCAACCTTGTATTTTTCATAATCCTTGAGCTTATCATTTATCGTCGCGAAATCATTCAACATCGCTGATAACTGGCCAGCATATTCATTGTCATCTTTTAACATTTGGGGATTTGCTTCGAAATGGTGCGCGTCAATTTTTGCCACAGCCTGAACAAGTGCATCAGACACATTGACTAAGCGTTCTTTTAATTTTTTTACCTCCAGCGCGATATCTGCGAAGGGTTTATCAAAATTTTCCGGATCTGAAATTGCGCCTCTATCGATTGGTGTGCCAATCTTTTTTGCAAGTTCTTCTATTTTCAACACAATAGCGTCTTCCCTTTCACGAACTCCCTTTAGGTTTTCGAGCAAGACCTGTTTTGCCCCTTCAAATTTTGTAATATCTTGAAATGTCGTCGGGTCATTCTCTGGATAATTGAACAACGTCGCAATCTCTGCTAACGTGGCGGCAAGTGCATCTCTTTGATCACGGATATCGCTTGTTTGCTTTTTTACTTTTTCTAAGGTTTTGTCGAATTCGGGTTGTGATTCATGGAAATATGCCCAGCCCAAAGTTCCACCTGGGAGGCTTTTGCCATCTCCCGTGGTAAATTCTCTCCGGTTAATCACATCGCTTAGTTTCGTGCCGCTATTTTCATCTAAGGCTTTGGTGATTTGTGCTACATTATCCGCCAATTTCTCACCGTGATTCCGCAACGCCTGCCTTCTTTCAAATAACATATAGCCTAAAACTAATGAGGTGATAGCAAATATAAGTAACAATATGTTTAATATTCTATTCAACCACAACATAAATGACCTCTTATATCATAACTGCATTTGGTGTATTATTAACTTAACTTATATGATATTATACACTAAGGTGTAACAAATTTGTAGATTTTTAGTGGTAATTTTTATCATTCTTGCGATAAGGAGACTTTGTCAAAAGGCAATGAAATGCAAAAATTCCATAAATAGAAGCGCGTTAAGCAATAGCAAAAATATTGTTCATGCATAACTGACAAATTCATAACATCATCATTAACAACTAGTTCAGAAGTGACGCTAAATTCAAATGCGAGGAGTGCAGTTCTTTTGCACTGCTGATTCGCTAAGCGTTTCGTTGGCGATTTGCATGGATTCTGAGTCCTGTAAATCTCCTCGGTTTGAGACTAATTACCAGTAAATCCAATTATTTGGAAATAGAAGGTAAATTAATTCCTCACCAAAGAATATATACCCTAAGCCTGCCATTGCTATAAATGGGCCATATGGCATCCGAGTCTCCCAATGTCGGGAGAAAAGGGTCACCAATATCGCTCCTTTAACCACGCTAAACAGTGTTCCTAAAAGAGATGACAGTGTAATAATGAAGAATGCACCAATCGGTCCCAGAAACGCGCCAAACATGGCCATCAGTTTTACATCTCCCATGCCCATCACTTCCCGGTAAAACACCCAATACCGGGATTCGATCACCACATTGACATGGTCAAGCGAATGGTTTTCGGTGGCTGCCCATAGCCTATCCTTTGTTACGAAAAACCTTTGTTCTTTTTCCATTTGATCCTTTTCTATTTGAAATACCTCATCTGAACCATCGACGTTTGCTTGTCTTAGCTTGCCGTAAATCTTAAGACGATCATTGCCGGTCTTAAAGAATCTGCTCCAAGGCACAAATCCTTCCTTTTCAGTCCGAAAGCCTTTGCTCGAAATCGTTATCTCGACGGCGTTGTTCCTAGTAATTCTCTTTGTTCCAAAAATTAGCCCTCCTAATTTACCAAAAAAAAGTAAAAATCCCCCCCCAAAGAGGCCACCCAGTGTAAGGTTAATAGCTGAAAACAATGAAGGTAATTTCATAAAATTAGCAAAAAGCCCCTGATGCTGAAAATCGGAGGATGTCTGCAGATTTTCTCTGATTAACTCGAAGAAAAAGGTGTTAACTAGACCGTAACTGTGAGAACTCGGAAATAGCAGCCCCCAAACCAGCGCCAATATCAGACCTGAAATCGTAATTAGGTTGGGGATGATAAAGTAAGTACTATCAATAAGAACGATTGCAATCGAAGACGCCGCGATAAAAGAAAAGGGTATAAGTAGAGATATTGGCCACGACTTGAGGAATATTCGATGTAAAACGCATACGAAAATGCCCGCTGTGATAAATTCAATTAGGATATAACGAGGTGATATAGCCGTTTGACAATGGCGGCACCTTCCTCTTAACAACAGCCAACTTAGAATGGGTATATTATCGGTTGGCTTAATTTGGGATTTGCACGATGGGCAATGGGAACCCGGTGTTACAATCGATTCACCTTTCGGAATTCGCCATATGCATACGTTAAGAAAACTGCCAATACATGCACCGACGATAAAATAGAACACACTGAGTTCATAGAAATATTGCCGATAAAACTGGCAGTAGGTCATTGATACCAACTCCTATACATTGCGACAACACCTACAGAAGATATGGCGTTCTCCCATTAAAATTTTTCAACATATTCATGGCGTGTTCGACCAGCGAGAGTCGCTTTACACTTTCCCAAAATTTAAATGCGGCCTTGGGGCAGTCCTTGCCTGGATTATTTATGCGATTTTGTAGCGAGAGCGCTTAGGTTGTTTATTTTCATGGAGTAATGGAAATTTTAAGGATGAAAAAATATTGAAATATTTTGAAATCTGAAAATTAATGAGATAAGTGCTCATAGTAAAAATCGAATGAATAATCCAGGCTAGATAATCTCCAGCATCTCAAATCCCTGCCTTTAGGTGGTAATGGCTAATCAATTGTACGATTGAGAATATTGAGGGTAATTATTCCCCAAGAACAACTCAAAAAATTCATAGTATTGGCCATTTAATCGTTTCTCTCTGATGAGAGGACTTACGATCTCCGATAAGAAAACGCGAATCATGAGGATTGAACAGGGATTCGATTTCGTTGATCATAATGTTCGCAAATACGGGAACAAGCTGAATACCAAACCAAAAAAGGATAGTATACGGTCTTTAAAGGACAAAGCGAAATCAATCATTAAGCAAGGAAGAGGTTGGAATGCGGAGTCACTGATTAAAAAACTCACTCCCGTTATTCAAGGATGGACGAATTATCACCGTAATATTGAGGCTTACCAGCCTTTAACCTTTTTCCAAATGGTCATAAATTCGTTAATGAAACACTGTATCAATGCGCGAGACGGAGTAACCCCAGCCAAAACCCCGAAGTGGATACGTCAACGATTTTTCGGACTATCTGCCAAAGGATGTTTTTCGTGTATGATCATAAACAAACAGGGAAAACCGAAGCTGTTGGAATTACTCTCGCCATGCGATGTACCAATAGTCCGATATATCAAGATTAAAGGGTGCGGTAATCCTTTCGACAGTGACTACGCTGATTGTTCTAATATATGTTGCAAGGCAAAAAACTATCACCAGCTGAAGTTAACAATTTAATCGCCGGTCTTGCGTTAAACGAAGGCTTAACAGGGGCTTGAGCCGTATGATGGGAAACTATCTTGTGCGGTTCCTAGCGGGCACGGTAGCGAAAGCTCCCCGCTCTATCCGGAAATAAAGCATTTGTAAAAAAATCGGATTCAATTCCATGATATAATTTTCGTTTTAAATTATCGTTCTTAAATTTTGTCGCCATGCCGTGGGTCAATGGCATTCGTTTAAGAAAAAGCCATAATATCATGCTGGAGAGCAAGTTATGAAGTTTAAACGGCTTTAAGTTTTCTAGCCAGGTGCGGCAAGAACCGCACTTAGCTGTACC
>JAVJHY011964662.1:0-18191 GCA_035593235.1 Phascolosoma agassizii
GCTCTGCGACGCAGCGATTACGGTCATTGCCGCATCGTTGCTTGCCTTTGATGGCAGCGATGGCGCTGCGACCACCGATGAGTCCATTCGGGACATCGTCGCACGGATCGAGAGCTGGACGGCCGGCTCGGCTGCGCCCTCGGACAACACCGAGGATCTCGGCCTTCCCGACTCGATGATGCGTGCTCTGACCGAGTACGAAGAGCACCGTTTGCTGGAGAATCAGCGCCGGGGCTGGTTGATTTACATCGTCGATGTCGACTTCGAGATCGCCAACTTCGAAGAGGAGCTGGCCGGGGTCTCGTCCGCGATCAAGGAGGTCGGTGAGATCCTGTCGACGCTTCCATCGCCCGGGGACACGCCCGGGAGTCACATCCGATTCTCGTTGCTGACGGCCACAGAGCTCGACCGGCAGAGCCTCGCGCAAACCCTGGGCTTGCCCCTGGAGGTGGTGGCTGTTGGCTGGACACCAAGGCGTGAGTCAGGAGCCGACTCCGCGCCGATCCTCGGCGGGTCCGGCGAGGCTACGCCCGTCGCGGTTCCCACCTCGAGGATGGACCCCGACGAAGATCGAACGGCCCAGGAAACCGCGAGCCTCAAGTCCATCAGTGACACGGTTCGCGTCGATATCAAGAAGCTCGACGAGTTGATGAATCTGGTCGGCGAGCTCGCCATTCAGAAGGGTGCCATCAAACGACTGGCCGCCCGGCTCCTCGAGGATCGGGATACGGCAAGGGTCGGTGCGGATTTAGAGAAGCTCCATCGCGGCCTCGAACGAAAACTCGGCGAGCTGCAGGCCGGGGTGCTGGAAGTTCGCATGGTTCCCCTGCGCCAGATCTTCGACAAGCTCAACCGCGTGGTCCGTCGCCTGCGTCTCGATCTGCGCAAGGATGTCGAACTCGAGCTGCGCGGAGCGGACACTGAGCTGGACAAACTGATCGTTGAGGAGCTCGTGGACCCGTTGATGCATACGGTCCGCAATGCCTTCGACCACGCGATGGAACCTCCTGACGAAAGGGCCGAGACCGGCAAGCCGGCAACCGGTGTGATTTGCGTAGAGGCTCTTCAGCGGGGCAATGACGTCGTCATCGTCGTCAGCGATGACGGGCGTGGTATGGATCCCGGGAGAATCCTCGAGCGAGCCAAGCAAGGGGGCCTGATCGCCGAAGATGCCGAGCTGACCCACAAGGAGACTCTTGAGCTCATCCTTCAGCCAGGCTTCTCGACCCGAGAGGATGTGACCGAAACCAGCGGACGCGGCGTCGGCATGGATGTAGTCCGCTCCAACATCGCCTCTCTCGGCGGCATCGTTGATATCGAGAGCGAGCTGGGGCAAGGCACCTCCATCACGCTCACGTTGCCGATCACCCTCGCCATCATTCAGGCCCTGATCGTCGGCGTCGGCGCCGAGCGATTTGCAGTGCCGCTGAACGCGGTTCGGGAGTCGCTGCTGATCGATCCGCAAGAGATTCAGTACAGCGAAGGGCGGGAGCTCTTGAACCTTCGTGGCCAGCCCGTTCCCCTCCGCCGGCTCAGCCAAGAATTCGGCATCGAGCCCGGCGCCGAACTGAGCAAGATCTATGTCGTGATTCTAGGGATCGGAGACCTGCGCATGGGCCTGGTGGTCGAACGCCTCGAGGGGCAGCAAGACACCGTGATCAAGCCGATCCAAGGACCTGCGCGCAAGGTGCGGGGAATCGCCGGGGCCACGGAACTTGCCGAGCAGCGCGCCGTCCTGGTCCTAGATGTCTCTGCCTTGATCGAAGATCTCGGGAAACGCATCGATGGCTGAGCGTCATCAGGAAGGTCCGGAGATGGAAGGGACGACCCCTGCCAAGGGCTCGTGGGATTTGCTCGCTCGGGCGGCGGCGTGGTCGCAGGATGCCGAGCAGATCGATATCAAGCGCGAGCTGCTTGCCTTCGAGGTGGGGGGCTGTCGCTACGCGATTCCGGTCGCTCGAGTGCGTGAGATTGTCCGTCTGCGACCGATGACGACCGTGCCCAGAGTGCCGCGAGAGATCCTTGGCGTGATTCCGCTGCGTGGTGAGATCGTCCAGGTGATGGACTTGCGCCGCAGGCTCGGCGCCGAAGAGGTCACATCAGCTCGCTCTTCGCGGATCATCGTGTTGCACGGGGAAGAAGGCGACGTCGCCGGTTTGCTCGTGGACACGGTGACCCAGGTTCTTCGCCTCTCCGAGGAGGCCTTCCGGCCGAATGTCGAGGGGGAGTCGGAGTTCGTGACAGGTTTGTGGGAGCAGGATGGAAGTTTCGTCTCGATGCTCTCTCTGGAACGGGTGCTGAGCCTTGGCGATTAACGCAATGGCAATGCAAGAGAGTGCTGACTTCGCGTGTTTCCTGGCCGGGGGACGCAGCTATGGGATCGACGTGTTCTCCGTTCGCGAGATCGTTCGCTGCCAGGAGGTCACGCCGCTTCCGAAGTCGCCACCCCTGGTCGAGGGAGTCCTGGATCTCCGAGGCAACGTGATTCCGGTCGTGGATCTCGGCCAAGCCTTGCATGGAGAGGCCTGCGTTCTGGGCCCCGAAGCTCGAGTCGCTGTGGTCGTCGTCAACGAACTGGTCTTCGGGTTGCGGGTCGAGGCGGCAGTCGATGTGATCGCGGCGCCGGTGCACAGCCTGGAAGAAGCGCCGGAACTCGTGCTGCAGGCCGGTTACGAGGCGCTCCAGGCCGTCGTTCGGCGCGACGGCGAGCAGCCCATCCTGATCCTTTCCCTCGAAGACATCCTGGCCAGTATCTACCAGTCGGCCGAGGCCCGGGACACTCCCTCATGAGCGGTACCGAATTCACCAGCGGTAAGTCATTTCGGATTCGGCACACGATGCTGATCTCTTCGATCGGGATTCCGGCCGCGATCCTATGCACCCTCTACCTGATCCTGATTCTCCGAATGACACTGGATCAGTGGTGGGCTTTTGCGGAGGGCGTGCTGGTAGCTTTCGTCTTGCTGTCCTTCGGGATTCCGATCGCCCAGACTCGGTACGAGAGGGTGATCTCGAAAGCGATCGATCTCGACGTAGAGGGCCGCCTGGAAGGGCCAATGCTGGAGGTGGCCCTAGGCCGCCTGGTCGGCCTGCCCCGGCGCGACGTGCTCCAGACCTTGCTGACCTGGATGGTGTGTGCCGGGGGGGTCCCCGTCTTCATGGCGCTGCGGTTGGAGGCTCTATCCTCCTTTACGCTGATCGTCGTCGCGTTGGCGGCGATGAGTGCCGGTGTGATCGCCGCGGTCTTTGTTCACTTCAGCGTCAAGCGACAGATTTCGGATCTGTTCAACCGTTGGGTCGGCCGCATTGATGATCCGGCGCGCAGGCGCGAGTTGGTTCCGTCGATCGCGATTGCCCGCAAGTTGGGACTCCCCCTAGGTGCGGTATCCCTGGTCAGTTTGCTCTTTGCGTCGGTCCTCTCTTACACGCTGTCCTTCCGCCCGGTCGAGGCTCAGGACCATCGCGTCAAGTACGCGTACTCGGACTACGTGCTCGCGGAGCTGGCCAAAGATCCGAAGGGGTTGCCAGGGCTCCAGGAGACTGGTGCCGCCTTCGCCGCGGCGGAGCATCTGCTAGTCGTCGAGCGAGCTTCCGGGAAAGTTCTGGAAGGCAAGGCCGCCGCGATCGCGCCCGGCGAACTTTTGTGGCTGCTGGAGGGCGGGGAGGCCAAGGGCGATAGCAGTCTGTTCGACTCCGCCAACAGCTTTGTCTGGCAGGACCTGGACGAAACCGGCGAGCGCGTTCTCGTATCCGTGACGTCCGGTGATACCTTCACCAGGGGCGAGCGTCCCGCGCAGATCGCATTCGCCGGTCTGATGCTCTTCGCGGTTGGGATCGTGCTTCTCACCTGTTCGGTCCTGGCCTGGGACGTCAGCAACACAACTCGCCGCTTGATCGAACGGGCGGCGCGCGTTGCCGAAGGCGACCTGGTTGATCTGGAAGTCGTCGAGTCCGACGACGAACTGGGCGTCTTGGCCGGTGCGTTCGACGAGATGGTCGGCTCCCTGCGGGAGATGATTCGCCGGGTCGCTTCGGCGGCCGACGGCTTGGAGGGCGCAGCGAGGGGCTTGGACCAGGTCGGCTCCGACGTGACAGAGGCCACCCAAGACCAACGAGCCGGCATCGAACAAGCCACGGCACAGGTGGCATCGGTCAATCAAAAGGTCTCGGAGATCACCGAATCCGCTCAGGCCCTGAACTTCAATGTGGAGGATGCCAGCAGTTCGGTGCTCCAACTCGGCGCTGCGAGCGAAGAGTTGAACCAGACGGCGACGACCCTGAGCAATCATGTCGAAGAAGTGACTGGCTCGGTTGAGCAGATGATTCGGAGTGTTGCCCAGGTCGGCGACAATACCGATGGCCTGGCCTTGGGAATTTCCGAAACGGCGAGCTCGATGTCGGAAATGGCGACGGCGATGTCCGAGGTGGAACGCAATGCCTCCGAAACGGCACGGCTTTCGAGCTCGGTGGTGAAGCTCTCGGAGAGCGGTCAAGAGCGTGTGCACGAGACCATCAGTGGGATGGATTCGATTCGCGATGCGACGGAAACAGCGGACGCCGTCATTCAAGGGCTCGGTAGCCGGGTTCTCGAGATTGGCGCCATCGTCGATGTCATCGACGATGTTGCAGACGAGACGAATCTGCTGGCATTGAACGCAGCGATTATCGCAGCTCAAGCGGGCGACCAGGGTCGCTCGTTTTCGGTCGTGGCCGACGAGATCAAGGATCTGGCCGATCGGGTGCTGACGAGCACCAAGGAGATCGGGGCCTTGATTCGCGCGGTTCAGGAAGAGAGCTCCAACGCCACCGACGCGATCAGCCGAGGGTCGGAACGGGTCCAACGGGGTGTCGAGCTGGCCGCAGAAGCGGGACTGGCCCTGGAAGAAATCACCTTGGCCTCCCGCCAGTCGGGGGGGCGGATCGACGAGATCGTGAACGCGGTACGTGATCAGAACACCGCGGCCAGCCATGTAGCCGGACTCATGGAGCAAGTCCTGACCCAGGTCGAGGAAATCCGGAGGGCGGGTTTGGAGCAGGCCGAGAGCAACGGAGTGATCCAGTCGAGTGCTCACATTGCTCGCGATGTCGCCCAGCAGACCCAGCAGACTACCGAGGAACAGTCTCGGGGAGCCGGCCGGATTCGCGACAGCATGGAGAGCATCCGGGATGCCGTGGATCAGATCCACGTTGGACTGCAGGAACAATCGGAGTCATGCCGCGCGACCGCGTCCTTTCTGGAGCAAGTCTTCGAACGGACCAGCTCCAACCAGGAATCCTCCGTACGACTCGGTGGCTCCACCCGGGAGTTAACCCGTCAGGCCGCCGCTCTGCGCCAAGACGTGGAGCGATTCCGGATTCACACACCCGAAACTCATGCATCGAAAGAGGGCAGCGGATGACCGTCCCTTGCCTGATCCCGATAGGAGACCAGTCATGATTGCGGCTTGCCCCAAGTGCGCAGCGCGCTACCGAATCGAGCGGGAGAAGATCGGCGAAGCCGGCGTTCGCCTGCGGTGTTCTCGCTGCGAGTCTGTGTTTCGCGTCCGCGCGCCCGCCCCCCCTGTCGAGGCTTCGCCGAAACCCGCGGCTGCGCCGGCGCCCCAGCCGTCGCAAGCCCAACAGCCCGCGCTGGTCCCTGCGTCCCGATCTCAGCAAGCCCAGCAACCCGCCCCGGCCCCTGCGCCCAGACCTGATGCGGTGCCGCCGGAGTTGGCAGAGATTTCCGTGCTGGTCGCCATCCCGGACGTGGAACTCGCCAAACAGACTGCTCAGGCCCTGACGGATCACGGCGCCCCCTCGCTGGCTGTCTTCGATGGCGTGGACGCCATGATGGAGATTCAGCGCAGGGTTCCGAAGGCCGTGGTGTTAGCTGCAGACCTTCCGAAAATGTTTGGCTTCCAGATTTGCGAAGTTCTCAAGCGCAACGAGTCTCTGAAGGGGATCCGGGTTGTCCTAGCCGGCGCCGTGCATCACCCCGATCGCTACAAGCGCGAGCCCACCGAATTGTATGGGGCCGACGAATACGTCGAAACTCCGGACCTGCCGGAGGCTCTGCTCCCGGTCCTCCGCCGTTGGGGTCTCACCGGTGCTGCGCCGAAGCCGTCGGCGGCTTCCGGAGATCCCTTCGCTTCGATGAGTGGAGGTCAAGATCTTGGCGTTGGCGCCTCCCCGACGTCGGGAGCACCCCAGCCGGATTCGACGCCCGCGGCGCCTCCGGCACCAACGTTCAGCCCGGCCTCGTCGAGCGGAGCCAGCCCCTCGGATCTTTTCGAGCTTGGCGATGGCGCAGCGAATCCACAGGGAGCCAGCGATTCGTCCGCCGGGATGGATCTCGGCATGAGTTTCGACTTCGAACAACCCGCGCCGAGTCCGGCTCCTCAATCCGCCCCGGCTCGCCGTCCGGATCCGGTGCCGCAACCGGCGCCCGTGGAAGTCGCGCCTGCTCCCGCGCCCGCCGCTGCACCACCTTCGGCGCTCAACAACGAGGCCCGTGCGGCGGCTGAGCGACTCGCCCGGATCATCGTTTCCGACATCGTCCTCTACAACGAGGAGAAGTTCGCCGCAGCGATCGCCAATGGAAATGCAGAAACCGCCATGTCGGCAGAGCTGGACGAGGGCCGTGGCCTGTTCGCCCAGCGGGTCGGCGCAGATCTGCGCGGCCAATCGGACTTCCTTGCGGAAGAGCTGGTCCGGGTCGCGCGGGCACGTGGGATGAAATGAGCACGATCGACCATGAGTACCGAGCGCATCTGCTTGCCGATCTCAGTAGTGCGGATGAAGAGGAGCGCCGGCTTGCCGTCGAGCGCTTGCCCACGCTTCCCTCAGCGGAGGCGTTGCCTGCCCTAGTTCAGAAACTCGCCGATCCCAGCTGGCGCGTTCGCAAAGCGGCGATCGAGCGGTTGGCAAGCTTGCCCGATGCCCCGTCCATGGTTCCGGCCCTGGTCGACGCTCTGCGAGACGGCGACAACCCCGGTCGCAGAAATGCTGCGCTTGAAGCCCTCATCCGATTTGGGAGCAGCGTTCTCCCGGTCTTGCTAGAAGCTTCCCACGAAGAGGATGTGGATGTACGCAAGCAGATTGTCGATGCGTTGGCAGGGATCGGTTCCCCCGAATCCAGCCCGCGCCTTCGCGAACTGCTCGCAGACGAGGACTCCAACGTTCGCGCGGCTGCGGCGGAGAGTTTTGGGGGCCTAGGGGATCCCACTATCGTCGCGACATTACTCGCGCTGATGGCGGAGGACCCGGAACCCCTGGTTCGACTCTCCTGCCTGCGTGCACTCGATCGGCTCGAGGCTGTCGTCAGCACCGAGCAACTGGGCAATGCCCTCGAAGATTCGATGCTGCGGTGCGCAGCGTACTCTCTGCTTTCCCACGCCGATGGTGAAGGTGTGATTCCCACCTTGTTGAAGGGACTGGAAGTGGGGGGGGGCTCCTCGCGAGACTCGGCCGCTCAGGCCCTCGTCCGCATTTGTGCGCGGGATAGCCAGACCAGTGATGCTTCGCTCGAGCGGGTCCGAAGCGGTATGGGGCCTGAGGGCCCGGCCTACACGTACGCGCTGGATCGCGCCTCGGCAGGCCCGCTCTCGGCCCGCCTGGCCGTCGTTCAGTTGCTAGGTCTCGTCGAACACCCCTCCGCGGTTCCGGCCTTGCTCGAAGCCGCATGCGACGAAGCCCTCACCGAGGTCGCCTTGGCTTCCCTTCTTGCAATCGGCGAGGCGGCCGTTGCGCCGTGTACCGCGAGTTGGGATGAGTTCAGTGCCGAGGTCCGAGCGGTTGCGTGTCGGCTGTTGGCCCAGCTCGAAAGCCCGGACGCGCGGGCACTCTTGTCTACGGCGCTTTCAGGGCCCGACTTCGAAGTGCGTGCACCTGCCGCGCGCGCTTTGGGAGCCCACCTCGCCGTAGAAGCCGTGCCCGATCTGGTCGCTTTGCTGGCCCGCGCGACGGATGCCGAAGAGCCGTGGAGAGATACCGAGGAGCGATCGGCCGCGGTCGGTGCCCTCGAGGCGATCGGCCGGCAAGATCCCGACTCGGTGATGGATCAGATCGCCGATGGGCTAAGCAGTCGTTCGGAGGGCTTCCGGCTTGCGGTCGCTGAAGTCGTCACGCGGATGGGACGCCCTAGGGATGCGGTCTGTCTCGATCTGTTGATCTCAGATCCCAGCCCGGCCGTTCGGCGGGCAGCCGTCGTGGGCTTGGCCGCTGTGTTGCCCGAACCGCCCTTGGCTACCTTGCAGCTGGCCCTGGCAGACGAGGATGCCGGCGTGCGGATTGGCGCGGCCGGTGCTCTTGCCTCCTGCGGCGGGGAATCGGTGTTGGCGGATCTTACGCACCTCACCGAAGACGGAGATGAACGGGTTCGTGCAGCCGCGATTCGAGCACTCGGGCGCTGGTGCATGTCGGTCGGCACGGCTCAACGGGGTCGCATTCTCGTCCTCTTGGAGGACGCTCTGCGAAATGGCGGCAATCCCGCCATGGCAGGCCTGGAAGTCCTCACCGCGATGGGAGGTTCCGAAGCCGTCGTTCTGGCGACCACGGTGTTGAGTGGGACAGACGGCGGGCTGGTGGAAGCCGCGGTGGGCTGCTTGGGCCGACACGCAGGCGTGGAAACACTGGCGGAACTGCTTCCGCTGCTTACCCATGAGCACTGGATGGTTCGTGCGGCCACGATCGATGTCTTCGCTGAGCGTGGGCTTGCCACTGCCGTGCCAGCCCTGCTTCGCCGCCTCGAGTCCGAGACCGACGAGTTCGTGCGGGACGCGATGATGAGTGCGCTGGATCGGCTCGAGTAGTTCGTGCGGGCCTTCAACGAAGAACTCGAGATGACGGATTCGCAGTTTCGGCTGATCCGAGAATTCTTCCGCCAGCATTGCGGGTTGCACTTCAGCGATGACTCACGTTTTCTGCTTGAACGGAGGCTGGCCCGGCGAATTCGCGAGCTCGACCTAGGAAGCTTTGCGTCCTACCTCTACCTCCTGCACAAGGATTCGAAGGGTTCGGACGAGGTATCCGCGGCTATCGACGAGCTCACCACGAATGAGACCTACTTCTTTCGGGAGCGATCCCAACTCAATGCCCTGTTCGAGGAGATTCTTCCCGAGACCCTCGAGCGCCGTCGATCGCAGGGGGCCCGCGGTGTCAGTCTGTGGTCCGCCGGCTGTTCTAGTGGGGAAGAGGCCTATTCCCTGGTGATGCTGGGCAAAGAGGCTGGCTTCGAGCCTGGCGTCGACTTCCGCGTCTATGCGTCGGATATCTCTGGCCGAGTGCTCCAAAAGGCGCGCCGAGGGCTTTATCGGCCCGCGTCTTTCCGTGAGCGAATGGACGACTTTCAGAAGCGATACTTCACGGAAGAAAATGAGCTCTGGAAAATCTCCGACGACATCAAGCGTCACGTGGTCTTTACCCGCCTGAACCTTATGGATCGACCTCGGGTGGCGTTGTTAGGCACCATGGACGTGATCCTCTGCCGGAATGTGATGATCTATTTTGACCTTGAGACCAAACAGGAGGTTGTCGGTCAGTTCCACGAGAAGTTGTACCCTGGCGGCTACCTGTTGCTCGGGCACTCGGAATCGCTGATCAATATCTCGAGCGCCTTTCCGTTGGCCCACCTCAAGAACGATCTGGTCTACCGACGCCCGCTACCCGGGGAAGAAGTTCTGGATCCGTGGCACGCCGCCGCACGAGCCGCACTGTCTCCTCTGTCTGAACAGGAGAAGGTTTGATCCACGAACGCATACGTGTGCTCGTGATCGACGACTCTGCCTTCACGCGGCGGAGCCTGATTCGAATGTTGGAGAGTTCGCCGCTGATCGAGGTCGTGGGCTGGGCGCG
This sequence comes from Phascolosoma agassizii, assembly GCA_035593235.1. Classification (NCBI taxonomy): domain Eukaryota; kingdom Metazoa; phylum Annelida; class Sipuncula; order Phascolosomatiformes; family Phascolosomatidae; genus Phascolosoma; species Phascolosoma agassizii. The sequence goes on from JAVJHY011964662.1 coordinate 9,832, forward strand.
CAATGGGGAAGAGGCCCTGCGTATCGTGCTCGAGAACGAGATCGATTTGATCACCCTCGACCTGCAGATGCCTCGCATGGATGGATTCACGTTTCTTCGGATCCTGATGGCCCGGAAGCCAACGCCGGTCATGGTCGTGAGCGGGCAGTCAGGTGATCAGGAGGTGTTTCGAGCCCTGGACCTCGGCGCCGTCGACTTCCTGGCGAAGCCGGGCCTTCGGGTATCGGGGGAGCTGGGAGAGATCGAGCATGAGCTGATCCGGAAGGCGCACGCGATCCGACAGCTTCGGATGGACAAAGTCCGGGGTCAGCTTGGCGCGCCCCCCAGCTTGGCTCAACGCGACGTCCCCGGGGGGAACGATGGTGGCCCCAGCGTTGTCGCGATCGGCTCGTCGACCGGTGGGCCCGCTGCCCTGATGCGGATCTTCAGTGCTTTTTCGAAAGCACCCCGCTGCAGCTTCATCGTTTCCCAACACATGCCGAAAGGATTTACACGGAGTTTCGCTGATCGTCTCGATCGCCTTACCGCATTTTCAGCGCGGGAGGCCGAAAGCGGCAGCGTCGTGCAGGAAGGATCCATCTTGATCGCGCCCGGCGGCAGTCATCTGGAGTTCGAGGTCCGAGGCGGAGAGCTTCAGGCCCTCGTTAGGCCCTCGGTGCACGGGGACAAGTACGCCCCCGCCGTCGACCGGATGTTCACGTCGGCTTCGAAGCACATCGGTGAGGAACTAATGGCGATCGTCCTGACGGGCATGGGCGATGATGGCCGACTCGGCGCGCAGCAGGTGCGTCGAAACGGGGGAACGGTCATTGCAGAATCCGAGCAGACAGCCGTGATCTTCGGCATGCCGCAACAGGTGATTCGGGCGGGGGCGGCCAACGCAGTCGTGCCCCTTGATGAAATCCCCGCAGTGATCCAAGGGGGGCTTCCTGAGGCCCCTGGTTCGGGTCTGGGGACCCCGGGAGTTTCGAAGGTCAGCTCATGAGCGACAGCGAAGTCTTCGAGCGTGCCGATGAGGTGCTTTCCCTCTTTCGGCGGGGCGCAGAGTTCACGAAGGAGCTGATCGACCAGAATCGCGCGTTGAGCCAGCGCCTGGTCGATATCGAATCGCGCCACAGTGACGCGGCCAACGATGACGGCGAATGGGGAAAACTCCGGACCGAACTCTTGGAGCAGATCCAAGGTCTGGAGTCCGAACGCCACGACGTGATGGAGCGTCTTGCGTCCCTCGAGGACGAGAACCGCCAGTTCGCAGATCGCTACGTCGAGATCGAAGAAGAGAACAACGCGCTCGCCAACCTCTACGTCGCTAGCTACCAGCTGCACTCGACCCTTGACCTCGGCGAGGTCTTGAAGATCGTCATCGAGATCGTGATCAACCTGATCGGCGCCGAAGTCTTTGCCGTCTACGTGCTGGACGAGAAGACCAACCGTCTGCAGCCGGTAGCCTCAGAAGGCGTGCCGCTGGCGGATGTCCCCCATGCCATGTTGGGTTCCGGCGTGCTCGGCGACTGCGTTGCCGACGGAGAGACCTCATGCCTGGAGCTCGGCTCCGAACTCGATTGGACTCGCCCGCTCGTCAGCATCCCCCTGCGGGTCGAAGATCGTGCCATCGGCGCCATTGCCATCTTCAGGTTGCTGGCGCAGAAAGAGGAGTTCACGCCGTTGGATCACGAGTTGTTCACATTGCTGGCCGGCCACGCCGCGACGGCGATCTTCGCGTCGGAGCTATTTGGGCAGTCGGAGCGAAAGCTCAACACGATCCAGGGCTTCATCGACCTGCTGACGAAGTAGCTCACTCGCGAAACGAGGGGCAGGAGCTCTCATGGAACGCCGCCAAAAAGTCCTCATCGTCGAAGACAGCCCGACCATGCGGCAGTTGCTCGTCTTCGCGTTGAAGCGGCTTTGCAACACCGACATCACGGAGGCCCACGATGGAATGGACGGCCTGCGCAAGGTGACCGCGGACGACTACGACCTGGCCCTCATCGACATCAACATGCCGATCATGGATGGGTTGAAGCTGATCCGGATGATTCGCGATGAAGAGAGCCTGAAGAAAATGCCGATCGTGGTGATTACCACCGAGGGTGCACGTGAAGATCGCGAACGCGCACTGGCGCTCGGCGCCAACGAGTATCTGACCAAGCCGATTCAGGCGAATCGGGTGCTTCAGATTGCCAGAGGCCTGCTCAAACCCGACGTGTAGGCGCCTTGCACCGTCTTCCGGCGGGAATTCCGGATCCGGCACCCCCGGGGACTTACCGCCTTCGCAGTCCGTGTGGTATATCTCGCCGCGATGAGGGGTCGAGCCAATCTACGGATCCGGCAGGCTGTCGCCGTGCTTGCGACCAGTCTATTGCTGACGGGCTGTGGTTACCAGCTCGTGCGCTACTCGGAAGCGTTGGGGGACGCACGGCGCATCGCGATCCAGCCGCTGATCAACGATGCCTTTGAGCCCGGGATCGACACGGTCATCGCCGATGCCTTCCACCGCGAGTTCCTAAGACGGGGCGCGTTGCGGGTCGTTGAGAACCAGGAATCCGCCGACCTGATTCTCGGCGGCGTCATCAAGAGCCTCGAGACTCGAAGCCGAAGTTTCTCCTCCATCGAGTTTGCACTGGAGTATGAGATCCGCCTCTTCCTCGAACTCATCTTGACCCGCCCGGATGGCACCACGGTGCCCATGGATCAGCGCGCCTTCGTCGAGTCCGAGCTCTACCTTTCGAGTTCCGACCTCGAAGTGACGCGCACCAACCGCGAAGAGGCGATTCGCCGCCTGGCAGGGTTGATGGCGAGCCGCGCCCACGACGCCTTGTTCGAGCGAATCACCCCTTGAGCCCCCCGGCCCGTGCCTCGAAGAGCGGCGGGCTGACGATCGCTGCGCTTCGCGGAGAGATCGAGACGGGGACTCTTCGGTCCGCGTATCTCCTGGCCGGTGCGGAAAGCCTGCTTCGGGATGATGCCGTCGAACTCCTTCGCACCGCCGCCCTGGCGGGGGGCGCCGAGGACTTCAACTACGCTCGCCTCGAGGGGGATTCCGCGGGGCCGGCCGATCTTGTCGATGCGGTGAACTCGCTGCCGGTGATGGGTCCCCGAAGGCTGGTCTGGCTGCGGGAACCGGAAGCACGGCGCGGCAAAGCCAAGGGGCTCGGTGACGCCCTGGCGGATCTCCTTCCGGCCCTAGCTGAACGCGAGGATGTCGTCCTGATCGTCAGCGCGGCCAAACTCGATCGCCGCTCCCGCTGGGTCAAGGCGTTCAGCGCCCCGGCGGTCGTCGTTGACTGCGAGCCGCCGCCGGCGGGCAAGGGGTTAAGCGGATGGGTCCTCGACGAGGCCAAGCGCCAAGGCGTGGCGTTGGAGAAAGACGCCGCCGCAGCGCTTGCCGAGGCGACGGGTCCGCAACTTCAACTGCTACGACAAGAGATCGAGAAGGCGTCGCTCTACGCGGGGCCGGGCGAGAAAGTGAAGCGCGCCCATGTCCTGGGGACGGTCAGCGACGTGGCCGAGGATCCTATCTGGGATCTGACCGATGCGATCGGGCAGGGTCGCACGGCCGAAGCTCTTCGCTTGCTGGGTCGACTTCAAGACAAGGGTGCGCCAGCGCCAGTGCTTCTCGGTTCCCTCGCCAACCACTTTCGCAAGCTCGTTCGGGCGCGGGCCGGCGAACCACCGCGGGGCCATCCCTTTGCGGTCAAGAAGATCGTCAGCCAATCCGAGCGCTATGCCGCCGCGCGACTGATGGCCTGCCTCCAAGCCATCCACGAAGTGGATGAGATCCTGAAGGGCGCAGGCCAGATCGATCCTGACCTCGCCATACAGCGGCTCGTCATGGGCCTCGCTGCCTGAACCTCGAGCCAGGCCGCAGGTTGCCTGCGGAGGGACTCGGGCTAGGCGCTCACCCGGCTGACAGCTTTGGCCAGGCGGGAGACACTTCGACTGGCGGTCGTCTTTTTCAGCACACCCTTGCTGGCAGCCTTTCGAAGCTGTCGCTCGGCAGCCCGCAGGCGGGTTTGCGCCTCAGCGGCATCGCCGTTGTCGATGGCCTTTTGCAGATCCTTGACCGTCGATCGCACCTCGCTGCGCACGGACCGATTGCGGGTGCGGCGCTTCAAGGCTTGACGGGCTCGTTTTACTGCGGATTTGTGATTGGCCAACGGGTCTCCCTGAGAAGCCGCGGATCATAGGCAAAAGGTGCGGGGGCTGCAGCCGGGGAGGCCGATTTCGGCTTCCCGTCTCGGGGGTTCTGGAACGTTCAGCGACCCAGGCAACCAGCCGATACACCGGGGCGAATCACCTGGGGAACGCATTGTTCCGGAGCTGGAAGAAACCCATCGTTGCGGGCCTGGCCCTCGCGCTGTGGACCTTGAGCCTCACCGCCGCCCACGGCGAGGCCCCTGTCGAGCCGCGCCCCGGTGCCGAGCTGACGACCTCCCCCGGGGGAACGGACTGGGATGCTCTCCGGCAGGATCCGCGCATGGACCCGAGCCGCGATGCGTTGCTTCACCAGCTCTCTGGAGCCTGGGCCATTCCTGCCCAGGAAGTCCGAGACCGAGCTCTACGCCTCCGCGCCGCCGCCGCGTCCCTCGGTCTGACGAATTTGGAAGGACCCGCCCAGGCTCTGCTTCTCGACGAGAACGCGGGGCCGCTGCTGGACCGAGCCCAGGCCTCGAGGATGCTGGCCCCGGAACTTCCGGCGGCTCGGGCCGCCATGGCCCAGGCGCTATGGGAAGATCGCCAGCCCGGCAGAGCGTGGGCGGAGCTGAAGGTGGCGACCCGTCAGATCCCCGCCCACTTCGAGGCCCGCAGCTGGCTGGGCATGATCCTCTGGAACCTGGCCTGGTTGACTGGGCTCTGCGCCGGCGCGGGCTTCATCTTCTTGGCGCTGATCGAGGCGCTTCCGAAGCTCACACGCCACGTCGGTGCAGGCTTCGTAGACATGCCTGGACCCGCTCGTCTCGCCACGCTGGGCGCTCTGTTGCTCCTGCCTGCGGCGTTGGGTGAGGGGCTGCTGGGCGTGCTCTTTGCCGCATGCGCTTTGAACCTGACGGTGGGCAAGGGTCCGAGGCGTGCGGCACTCATCGCCGCGGCTGGCCTGGTCCTGGTGAGCCTGTATCCGCTTCTAGATAGAGCGGCCTCGGCGCGAGTCGCCCTCGCGAATGCAGAGCCGCTGGTGACCAGCCAAGAGGTAGAGCGGGGCATCGGTTCCCAAGTTGCGCGGGAGCGGGTCTGGCGCGATGCAGAAGCGGTCGGTCCTGCTGCCAGGGCACTGGCGTTGGAGGCCCGACGCCGGGGGCTGCTGGACGAATCGGATCGGTTCTTCACGCAACTGACGGCGAGCAACGCAGGCGATCCGAGGAATCGGGCAACGCTGGCGAGCAACGCAGCAAGTACGAAGCTCGCCCTCGGCGATCGTCAGGGAGCTCTCGAACTCCTCGAGAAGGCGGTTGCTGCGGACAACAGCGATGCCGTGTTGTATTTCAACCTGGCCCAGGCCTACGGCGGGGTGGTCCGGATCGAGGACCAGAACTCTGCACTGAAGACGGCCCAACGGCTCGATGCGGACCGGGTCGAATCCCTGAACCAAGCCTTCGGGCCGGGTCAAATCGCTGATCGGCATCTGCTGCGGCCCGGGCCCTCCCAAAGGCCAGATCGTCTCTCCTCAGCCGTCGCCGCTGCCGCGCTGCGACAGCAAGTCGCACCGGGACGGCTCGGCGAAGGTCCGCTGACGGCTTTGATGGGCCTGGCAGCTGCCGGGGCAGCCGGCCTCCTGCTGAGTTGGGCCTTTGCCCGATCGGGTCGGGATGAAGGAGATCTACGCACCCGGATCAAGAAGCTCGTGGAGAATCGCTCCGGAGATTCCTCGGATCGGATCCAACGACTTGCGGAGCTACGCGCCCGTGAGTCTGCGTTGGTGCGACTCGAACGCTTCGGCCAACTGATGATTCCTGGTTTCGCGGGGCTGCGCGCGGATCGACCCGTGTTAGGCGGCTTGGCCTTCGGACTTGCTGCTCTCTGGTCTTGCCTGGTGACGTTGGGAGCCGGACCGGGGCCCGCTCCGCTGTCGCTCGGGGTGTGGCCTGAACTGATGTTGCCTTGGGCGCTGATCCCGACGGCGCTCGCCTACATCGGGCTGACTGGGTTCTCGATCTGGTCCCGGGGGCGCGGCTGATGACGGTGGCTCTTCATGGCAATCTTCGGGACTTCGGCATTGGCGAAGTCTTCCAGCTGATTGGCCAACAACAGAAAACCGGCTTCCTGACCATCGATGGCAAGGATGGTCAACTGCGGGTTGCTTTCGAACAGGGCGCGGTGGTCTGGGCGGAGCGCAAGGGCCCTTACGAGCAGGCCGCCCTGGGTGATCATCTGGTCCGAGCGGGGTTGTTGACACCGGAACGCCTTGCCTTCCTGGAGGCCGACCTCACGGGCAAGGATCAGGGTCTGGCCGAAGTGCTGGGAAGTACCGCCGAAGTCTCCGCCAAGGCGATCGAGCGCGTAACCGACTTGGTCACGACCGACACGATCTTCGAACTGCTGAGATGGAAGGACGGATCCTTCCGCTTCAACTCCCAGCCCGTCCTCCACCAGCGCAAGACGAAGGACCTACGACCCGCCGAACAGATCCTGATGGACGGCCTCCGGATGGTCGATGAGTGGGAGACTTTGGAGGCTGCGGCGATCCAGCAGGACGGCGTGTATCGGGCGATCGGGAGCTTCGACCTCTATAAGGAAGCCCATCGGAGCGAACCGCCGGAGCGCCTTGCCGTCGCGGAGCGGCTCTTCCTGCTCGTCGATGGTCGGCTGCGCAACCAGCGCATCGTCGACCTCTCCCGGCTCGGGGTCTTCGAAGCTTCCCGCCTGCTTTCGGGCTTCCAGCGGCTTGGTGTCATCGAGGCCTTGGATCCGGCGCAGTTGGCCACCGCCCGTCGCCCGGGCTTGTCGCCTCGCCGGCGCGCCTCCTTGCCTCCGCTGGGAGCCGCACTCGCAATGATCCCCTTCGCAGCCCTCGCTTTGGTGGTCTGGTTCGCTTCTCGCCCGTTGCCAGGGGGCAGGGTTCCTCTGAATGGCGAGGTCCTAGCCGAAGCCGACGCCGCCTACGAGACCCAGCGTGCTCGCCAGCTGAGCCTGGCTTTCCGCTATGCCCGTGGCAGTTGGCCTCGGGATGCGGCCGCTCTCGAAGACCTCGGTGCCACTCCATTGGCGGCCCGCGAGGGTGGTTCGTACTATTTCCGACGGCACGAAGACGGAGTCGTCGTGCTGGCACCAGCTCCCTGACCCGGCGCCGACGAAGCGGCCCAGGAGGGACGGCGAGAGCCACTGCCACCCCGCCCCCAACTCCAACGGAGAGCCCCCTGGACGAAACCGAAGCCAGCAACCGCCAGACCCTCGTATTCGACGATAATCACCTGGCCGCTGCACTCTACGGTGATCGTGAAGGTACCTTGCGGATCCTCGAACAGGATCTGGGCATCCAGGCGAAGGCCCGCGGCAATCAGGTGAAGCTGGCCGGCCCCGAAGCCCAGGTCCGTATCGGCCGTCAGGTGCTTGAGGAATTGTACGGGCTCTTGCGCGAGGGTCAGCCGGTCAAGCCCCGGGATGTGCGAAGTGCTGTGCAGCTCCTGGCCAAGGAGCCGGGCGTGAAGCTCCGGGACGTGTACGGGGATGTGCTCTCGAGTGTTGGAGGGCGGAGGCGGATTGCTGCGAAGAATTTGAATCAGCGACGTTATGTCGAGCTGATGCGAGATCATGATGTGGTCTTTGCGACCGGCCCCGCCGGAACCGGCAAGACCTACCTGGCCATGGCGTTGGCCATCGCCGCGCTCAACCGTCATGAAGTGGTCCGGGTCGTCCTCACGCGACCCGCCGTTGAGGCCGGCGAGAAGCTCGGTTTTCTGCCCGGCAATCTGGCCGAGAAGGTCAACCCGTACCTTCGCCCGCTCTACGACGCGCTCCATGACATGATGGATTTCGACAAGGCCCAGCGTCTGATCGAGCGCGATGTCATCGAGGTCGCGCCTCTCGCGTTCATGCGAGGGCGAACCTTGAACGACTCCTTCGTGATTCTCGATGAGGCCCAGAACACCACACCCGAGCAGATGAAGATGTTTCTGACCCGGCTTGGCTTTGAGTCGAAGGCAGTCATCACCGGCGATACCACCCAGATCGATCTTCCTACGGATCGACCGAGCGGGCTCGTGGATGCCGTGCGGGTGCTGCGGGGAACGGAGGGAATCGGATTCATGCAGTTCACGGAGGCGGATGTGGTTCGCCACCGTCTGGTTCAGTCGGTCATTCGTGCTTACGAGCGGGCGGGCCGAGCCTCTTCTTCGGATCGGCCGGCTTCTTGCCGTCAGGCTTCT